>BDMV01000001.1:17022677-17255835 GCA_008326285.1 Oryza officinalis | reverse complement strand
TGCTTCGGGACGTCGTCTCGCGTCTAGACCGCGCCGGGCGGCAGGCGGGCCTCTGGGGCGGGCGGTACGCGAAGTATGCCGCCAACCAGGGGGGCCTCGCCCAGCGCCTCTCGGAGATGGCCAGGGTCCTCGAACGGCTCCCCGAGGAGCTCGAGGAGACGATCAAGTCATCCTCGAGCGACCTCGCCCAGGGGGCGGTGGAGCTCGTACTGGCGAGCTACCAGGCCAGGGACCCTGACTTCTTCCCGTGGGCAGCGCTGGAAGAGTTCCCTCCCGGAACCGAGGACGGCGCGCGCGCGCAGGTCCGGGACGCCGCCGACCACATCATCCACAGCTTCGAGGGTACGGCCCCTCGGCTCGCGTTCGCCCTCGACTCCGAGGAGGAGGACGGCGACGACGGTGCGGACGACAGCGACGGCGAGGCCGGCGGCCCGGGTGCGTCGGAGTGAGCCCCCAAGCCCCCGCCGATCTTAAATTTTACCTTCTTCTTCCGAGGCCTTCAAGCCCCCTTCTTGTATAGACTGGTTTAATCTGCAATCAAATAAAGAGGAAATTTCTATGTCAGTCATGTTTGTTGTGCGTATAAGATGAGGATGGCTTGTGCCGCGGTCCTTCTGAGTCTTGGCTTGAGCAAGGGCTCGTGCCCAGGTCCCAGCCTCGAACGGCGCGGGTCGGGGCTAGTGCCTGGGGAGATCCGCGTGTCGAGACTGGCCAGGCCGGGAGCGCGGTGACCGAGGGTTAGGAGGACCCGATTGTGGGCCTTTGCCGATTCCCCCCCGGAGTTCACCACGCCCCGGGGCACGGCTCGGTTCTGGGCCCCGTTTGGCGGTTTTAGCCGGCCCGGGCCACCGAGGGCAGGGCCGAGCACGAGCGTACTAACTCAAGCCGAGATTCTTCAAAAGGAAGCGACGGCACAGACACGGTCCTCTGGAAATCGAAAGTGCTTTTATTGAAATACGGAAGAGAAAAAAGATAAGTATGTGCATGTGGTAGCCCCCGGCCAACCCTGCACGCCCGGGGGGGGTGCGGGGTTGGCCCGAGCCCGAGACATGACACCCGACCCCCATTAGGGGTAGAAGCGACGAAGGTGTTCGATGTTCCACGGGTTAGGCAGCTCTGTGCCGTCGCCCGTGGCCAACCGAACCGAGCCCGGCCGGGGGACGCCGATCACTCGATACGGACCCTCCCACATTGGTGAGAGCTTGCTCAGTCCAGCACGCGTTTGGACGCGGCGTAGGACGGGGTCGTCGACGCAGAGTGATCGGGCCCGGACGTGGCGCTGATGGTAGCGCCGCAGGCTCTGCTGGTAGCGCGCGGCTCGAAGGGCCGCGCGCCGCCTTCGCTCTTCCAGGTACTCGAGGTCGTCTCGGCGAAGCTGATCTTGGTCAGCCTCGCAATACATGGTGGCCCGAGGGGACCTCAGTGTGAGCTCAGATGGGAGGACCGCTTCCGCGCCGTAGACGAGGAAGAAAGGCGTTTCCCCGGTTGCTCGGCTTGGCGTGGTTCGGTTCGCCCAGAGCACCGCTGGCAGCTCCTCGATCCACGAATCGCCGTGCTTCTTGAGGACGTTGAAGGTCTTGGTTTTGAGGCCCTTGAGGATTTCCGCGTTGGCGCGCTCCACCTGGCCGTTGCTTCTGGGGTGGGCGGGTGAGGCGAAGCAGAGTTTGATACCCATGTCTTCGCAGTAGTTGCCGAAGAGCTCACTAGTGAACTGGGTGCCGTTATCCGTAATGATACGGTTAGGTACCCCGAACCGAGCAGTGATGCCCCTGATGAACTTAAGGGCGGAGTGCTTATCGATCTTGATGACCGGATAGGCCTCGGGCCACTTAGTGAACTTGTCGACAGCGACATACAGATACTCGAACCCGCCCGGGGCCCGCCTGAACGGTCCCAGGATATCGAGCCCCCAGACAGCAAATGGCCACGAAAGAGGTATGGTCTGCAGGGCCTGGGCCGGCTGATGCGTTTGCTTGGCGTGGAACTGGCACGCCCTACATCGCCGGACCAGATCGACCGCATCGGTGAGAGCCGTCGGCCAATAGAAACCCTGGCGAAAGGCCTTGCCAACCAAGGTGCGCGAGGCGGAGTGGGCTCCGCACTCGCCTTCATGGACATCGGCGAGAAGCTCGACGCCTTGTTCCCGAGGAATGCACTTCAGGAGGACTCCGTTAGCCCCGCGCCGATAGAGGGTCCCTTCCACCAGCACGTAGCGCTTGGAGATGCGACGGACGCGTTCACTCCCTTCGCGGTCCTCGGGTAGAGTCTTATCTGCGAGATACGCCTGGATCTCAGTGATCCAAGCAATCAATCTAGGGGAGCTGGGAGCGCTCCCCTCGGGTCCCGAGGCCTGGACTCCGACGGGCCTCGGGGGCCGTTCAGGCGCGTCCGTCTCCCCTAGGGGGTCGGGTCGCGCCGACGGCTGGGCAAGCCTTTCTTCAAAGGCGCCCGGTGGGGTCTGGGCTCGCGAGGAAGCGAGCCTTGAGAGTTCGTCGGCGACCGCGTTATCCCGCCTGGGCACGTGCCGAAGCTCTATCCCGTCGAAATGGCGCTCCATACGCCGCACCTGGCGGACGTAGGCGTCCATCTGCGGGTCAGAGCACTGGTACTCCTTACGGACCTGGTTAACGACCAACTGGGAGTCGCCCAATACCAGGAGGCGGCGGATCCCCAGTCCAGCCGCCACTCTGAGTCCCGCAAGGAGTCCCTCGTACTCCGCCATATTGTTGGTCGCCCGAAAGTCGAGGCGGACCAGGTATCTGAGGACGTCTCCGCTCGGCGAGGTCAAAGTGACCCCCGCACCGGCGCCCTGAAGAGACAGGGAGCCGTCGAACTGCATCACCCAGTAGGCGGTGTGAGGCAGCTGCGAGGGGCCCGGGCTGGCCTCGGGGGCGGAGACGGGCTCGGGAGCTGGGGTCCACTCCGCGACAAAGTCGGCGAGGGCCTGGCTCTTGATCGCGTGGCGTGGTTCAAAGCGCAAATCGAATTCAGAGAGTTCGATTGCCCATCTCACCACCCGTCCAGTACCCTCTCGGTAATGCAAGATTTGGCCGAGGGGGTAAGACGTAACCACCGTGACCCGATGCGCCTGGAAATAATGGCGCAACTTCCTCGAAGCCATCAGAATAGCGTAAAGCATCTTCTGGGCCTGAGGGTATCGGGTCTTGGCGTCCCGGAGGGCCTCGCTAACGAAGTAGACGGGCCGCTGCACCTTTCGGCGGGGCCTATCCTCTTTGCCAGGGGCCGCGTCTCCAGGGCGCTCTTCGTCCGAGAGGCCGTGTGGGGTGCACTTGGCTTCTGTGCCGATGACCTCGGGGTCGGAGGGCGACAGGCGCGGCCTTCCCGCAGTGGCCCCGGGGCCATCCTGGGGGTCGGAGGCGCCTGGCACCGTCAGACAAGCAGGCGGAGGGCCAGCTCCGGCCGTCGGGGGCCTTAGGCCGCCGTTCGGCTCGGGGGCCTCTCCTCCCTGCTCTCTCCCGGGTCAAGCCGACACAGGGTGGGGGGGCGCGGAGTGAGGGTTGTCCTCGTCACGCTCCACGACCAACGCCGCGCTGACCACCTGCGGGGTTGCCGCCAGGTAGAGTAGCAACGGCTCATCTGGCTCCGGGGCGACCAGGACTGGGGGAGAACTGAGGTACGCCTTCAACTGAGTGAAGGCGCGCTCAGCCTCCTCCGTCCAGGTAAACGGCCCGGAGCGCTTGAGGAGCTTAAATAGGGGTAGCGCCTTCTCTCCCAGCCTCGATATGAACCGACTTAGGGCGGCCATGCAGCCGGTGACGCACTGCACGTCCCTAAGCTTGCTGGGGGGGCGCATCCGCTCTATAGCTCGTATCTTCTCGGGGTTGGCCTCGATGCCTCGGGCAGAGATCAAGAACCCGAGAAGTTTGCCCGCAGGCTCGCCGAACACGCACTTATCGGGGTTCAGCTTTATGCGGGCGGAGCGGAGACTTTCGAAAGTTTCCGCTAAATCCGAGAGCAAGGTCTCTTGGTTGCGTGTCTTCACAACCAAGTCATCAACATAGGCCTCAACATTGCGTCCTACCTGGCTACCCAAGGAAATTCGAGTAGTACGCTGAAAAGTAGGACCTGCATTCTTTAACCCGAAAGGCATCATCGTATAACAATAGGTTCCTATGGGGGTAATGAATGCAGTTTTCTCCTCATCCTCCCTAGCCATGCGAATCTGATGATAACCAGAGTATGCATCTAGAAAACACAAAAGGTCGCACCCCGCGGTGGAGTCGACAATCTGATCTATGCGTGGCAGGGGGTAAGGGTCCTTAGGACATGCCTTGTTGAGGTCGGTGTAGTCGATGCACATCCGAAGCTTGCCGTTCGCCTTGGGGACGACGACCGGGTTCGCCAGCCACTCCGGATGGATGACCTCACGGATGAATCCGGCCTCCAGAAGTCGCGCCACCTCCTCGCGGATGAAGGCTTGACGTTCCGGGGCCTGCCGCCGCACTTTCTGCCGGACCGGCCTTGCGCCCGGCCGCACGGCGAGACGATGCTCAATCACCTCCCTGGGGACCCCGGGCATGTCCGCCGGTCTCCAGGCGAAGACGTCGGCGTTTGCCCGCAGGAAGGAGACGAGCGCGTCTTCCTATTTGTCGTCCAAAAGACCACCGATCCGGGTGGTCTCGGACGGGCCGTCGCCCAGGGCAACCTCCTTGACCGGGACCTCGTCGCTCGTGACCATCCGCTGCCTTGGGGCGGGCGGGACGGAGGTGCTGGGCCTCTCGTCGCCGTCCGCGGGCTTGGATGCCGCGGCGAGGTGGTCCGCGCGCTGCTCCATACAAGCAAGCGCGACTTTGAGGTCGCCATGGACGGTGATGGGGCCACCGGGGCCCGGCATCTTCATCTGGAGATAGGCGTAGTGGACCGCCGCCATGAACTTCACCAACGCGGGCCTCCCCAGGACCGCGTTGTAGGGCAGACTGAGGTCCGCCACATCGAAGTCCACCCGCTCCGTGCGGAAGTTGGCGGAACCACCGAAGGTGACCGGGAGGTCGATATGACCCAGCGGCCAGGTGTGCCCCGGCGTCACGCCGATGATCGGCTGGGACGGTCGGAGCACCATCCCCGGGGCCTTGATGGCATCAAAGGCTGCGGGGGAAAGGATGTTGAGGGCTGCACCCCCGTCCACGAGGACACGCCCCAACTTCACGTTGCAAACGGTGGGGGAAACCACCATCGCGATCTGTCCTCCCCGGGCAACGCACGGCGGGTGGTCGGTCTGGTCGAAGGTGAGGGCAACCTCCGACCACCGCGCCCGCCGCGTCGCCTCATGGGTAGGGGCCGCGGCCAGAAGCTCACGCTTCATGGCCTTGAGGCTCCGGCGAGAAGCGTGAGCACACGCTCCCCCATCGACGGTGGCGACGGTGGCCTCAGGCTCCTGAAACCCCAGGTCATCGTCGCCATCGTCGATGTCCTCGGCGGGGGCCTTCTGCTTGGCCTCACCTCGCCGGTTGCCGGCGGGAGCCGCCGGGGCCCTGCCCTCACGGCGCTCCTGCCTCTTCTCCTCCTCCCACTTCCTCGTCCGCTCGGCCAAACTTTTGACCGCGCGGCAGTCCGCGAGGTCGTGGAGGGAGGTGTTGTGCACGGTGCACCACTTGCCGGTCGGACGCTCCCTGCTGGGAACGCCGGCCTCCTTCTTTTTGTCGCCCGCAGGCCTCCCCTTTCGGGGGGCCCGCGAAGCGCCCTCGACGGCGAGGACATGACCCTCGTCGTCGGAACGGGCCGACCTCTTCTTCCTCCTCCTGTCCCGTCGCCCTGACCGAGCGGCGGACCCGGGGGCGGCCGGAGCTGCCACGCCAGAACCGGAGGAGTTCCAGGTCCAGGCCTCCTCCTTGCGGGCCACACGGTCCGCGAGCTCAAAAAGCTGCGCGGTGGTCTGGGGCTCCTTGGAGGCGATCTTCTCGAGCATGCGGTTGTGCCGCACGCCCCCCCTGAACGCGTAGATCACCGCGTGTGCGGGGATGCATGGTATGGTGTTGCGGACTTGACAGAACCGCTGAATGTACGAGCGAAGAGACTCATCGTCCCTTCGCTGTACCGCATGCAAGTCCGCCTCTTCGCCTGGGCGCGGATATGTGCCCTGAAAGTTCGTGGTGAACTGCTGGCACAAATCCTCCCAAGAGTGGACCGACGCGGGTGGCAAGTTCATTAGCCAACCCCGCGCCTGACCCTTCAGGGCCATGGGGAAGAAATTCGCCATGACCCTGTCGTCACCCCCCGCGGCCTCGATCCCGGTCGTGTAGATCTGGAGAAACTCGGCGGGGTTGACGCTTCCGTCGTATTTTTCGGTGATGGTGGGCCGGAACCTTGGGGGCCAACGGACGTTCCGAAGGCTCGCCACAAAGGCTCGACAGCCGGCACCGCCGACCGGGGACACGGGGGGCCGGCCCCCGTGACCGGACCGAAGTGGCGCTCCGGACGAGGAAGCGCCCTCCGTTGCGTGGGCGGCGCGACGAGCGTCGCGCCGGCGCTCGATATCGAGCCGGGCATCCGGCCCCCCACGCACATCTTCTTGGGTCGGAGGCGTTGACGAGGGAACGGCGGACGAGCGGCGTGTAACGGCCGTCGTTCGCCGCGCCCTCCGCCTCGACGACATGGAGCCGGCGGCGGCAGCGCCAGAGGCCCCGGCGGCGGAGGACCGCCCGCCGGCGTCTAGGCGCTGCTGCGCCGTCATGACCAAGTCGGCCACGTCATCCAGCCAACGTCGGGCTGGAGTCTCTGGATCGGGGACGACGGGCGGGTGACGCAGGAGCGCGCCCGCGGCCTGGAGCGCGCCCTGGGGCGTGCCGCCATCGCCGTAGACGAGGCGGCGACGCGTCCCGTCTCGCCGTCCTCCCCCGTCACCCGCGAGCGGCGAGGTCGCGGATCCTTCGACCTCCTCGAGCGCCTTCCCCCGCCCAAGACTTCGGCGAGAGGGGGACGGCGGGGTGCGAGCCCGACGGCGCGGGTTCTGCTCCCTGTCGTCACCGCTAGCGCTCGGAGAGAGGCTGTGCGCCACTGCCCGCTCGGCCATGGGGCTGAGCGAGCGAAACTTGGCACACACGAAAGAGGATGAAGGCTTAGAAAGACACACGCGCCCCCTACCTGGCGCGCCAGATGACGGAGCGTGAGGCTCCTCACCGGGAGACCGCGTGGGCCCCCCTTTGCCGGTTCGGCCGGGGGCGCTAAGTGAGGTTCTTCGCCCTCGATCTGAGGAACGTCAGCGAGAGAGGAAACGCGCAAGACGCGGGCGACGTAGACAGGTTCGGGCCGCTGAGAAGCGTAACACCCTACTCCTGTGTTCTGGTGGATCTGAGGGTCTCCAACAATACAAAGGGAATTCTATCTCTCCAACGTATCCGCCGGAGTCCTCCCCTCTTTCCTAGGCCTGGGCCTCCTTTTATCTGATCAGGGGTCACCACATGGGCCTCAAGTTGCCTAAGAAAAGAAACATTCTTTTTACAATCAGGGCTAGTCTACAGCCGGAAGTGACTTCTGACAAGCATGGTGCACGCCTTCTGCCCCGCTCGCCAGCTCTCCCGGTGGACGCCCGTTTCAACCTTCATTCAATGGCCGGCGACTTCCTTGCCACGCCTGCGCTGAAATCTGGATTGGATCTGACCGGGACTGACATACCAACTCCAGGAGTTAGCACGCCGGCTCCGGCTAGGGACGAGAGCCAGGAGGCTCTCATCATTCCGACGGGACGGGGCGAGGCGTGCCATCGGCCGCCTGTCGCCACCTAACCCGCGATCTGACCGGTCTGTGACCGGTCACACACCGCGACCGGTCACGGACCGGATAAGCGTGCGCTGCGCCGCATTAAATGCGGCGTGGTGCGCTCGCCTGATCCGCTATAAATGCGGTTAGGTGAGCCCTGTTGTGCTCACCTAACCCGCACACGTGGCGCCAAAATCACAGGGGGTCGGAGCGCCCCAGCCCTCGGGGCCGAAACGGGAGCGGCCCGACCCCTCGGGGAGACAGAGGAAGGGGTGGCCACGTCACCCCCGGGCCCGACCCCCCCGAGGGGGTCGGGACACGTGGAGGACTGCGGCTACCCAAGCCTCTAGTCACGACACCCCCGGTCCCATGTCACCGACACAGGTAATGTCATCTATGCAACTATCATTAATTATGAACACTGCTATTGCTACTATGCAGATCTCCCATATTTAATCATAGCTTCCAACTGTACATAGGGCATGGGCAAAGTTCCGTACATTGGTCCGTGGGGTTTGAAAAGAAAAACTTGGTAGGAGGTTTAGTTTTCCAATGAGTATATGCTCCAAAACATATTGAATCATTAATTTGTTCTAGAAAAATTAGTACATTAAATCTCTCGTCGTTTCTCCTTAAGTGTGCAAAATAGGAGGAGGGGAATAACTTGTGTGGCTACTACGTCTGCGAATATACTCACTGCATTGTACACCAAATCAACAGTGACAAGGATCTGGAAGTACGTAAAAATCATTCATACATTATGTCCCGATTTCTTATTGACCTCATATACTTATATCTCAATTTTTTTCAAATGATAGATTATTTACATGAGGGAAAAACTATCCAACGAAGAATTTATAAACCTGTTCGGGATTTATCAATGAACAAAGAATTGATCCCGCTGGAGAATTCCATGTAACATACCCAAAATTCTAAATTTCAACTTTTGCATCTAAAATATTGAAAATGATTTTCGTGAATCAGAAACACTAAAATTTTACAACGAAAAACCTAGGCGAGTCTAATAATACTAGTTTTGATATACAAATTCGTGATTAATTTAAAATCTTTTACTTGATAGCCCAAAGAAAGGAAATAAAACATAGTGTGTGCATGTAATTGCATGATGTATTGTTGAGACTTGAGTCCTTTTGCTTGTTTATGTATTTTACTAGCATTTCATATTAGGACTCATCAGCATTAATTTAAAAACTTGAAGCAGATACTTAATGTATATTTACAAGGATGTATATATATGAAATATATGAAGTTGAGTAACTAAAATTATAAATCATGCTCAACAACATCATATCAGGTCAAGAATCATCTAAATATAATTTTATAAACAATTAAATTCATTTCCATAGTAGCAACCTATGTATATTTGTAAGCTTAGTGAATATTTAAAAATAATTGGTGGAATATAAAATCATGGGGAAATTCATGTAGATACTATTCAATATATATATCTCACTGGAATTTTGGTAAAATTTAATATGTACAATTGGTACCTCAAATAATTAGGTCAAAATAGTTAAACTATTAATTATTTCTAAACCCTAATCAGCAAAATCGATACACATCTCATATGTGTATTTTATCACATGAAAATGTATAGAGAATATAATTTATTCAAATACTAATATATTTCTCATTAATTAATATAATTGTTTCAGAATTTATTTTATTGGTTTTGATCACCTAAAAATCCAAATCAATTTCGGCTAAACTGAATTTCTCTATTTTCCTGAGATTAAAATATAGATTATTTTTGTGTGAAACCAAAACAAAATGGAATCTAGGTATTTTTATCTACCTCCAGAAAAATCCACATTAATTTATCATGTACAGAAATTAAGTTATGAAATTATAAAGAAGGGAGAAAGAAAGAAATAGGGAAAATATCAAAATCTGCCCTAACAGTGTGTTCACCAGATTACCTACCCATTTCTCTCACTTTGCCCTTGTTTACATCGGCCTGGACCCACCTGACAGTCTCATGGGCTAGCCCTCACCCCTGTGCACCAACACCCCACCGCTTAAGCTGAGAGAGAGAGAGACAGAGAGCGAGAAAGAGCGGCGCCGGCGGTGTTCGACGCATGGTCGAGATGTGTCCGTCGCCGAGCTCACTCATATCTTCCCCTGGACATGTCGCCCTTCCATCTACTCCACACCCGCGTCGATCTAGCCGAGGGAGAGAGCTCTCTTTGCCTCCACTCTCCTCCATCTCCCTCGCCGGCCATGAAGACGACGATCGTCGCCGCCGCCATTGAGCCACGGTCGTCCCACCTCTTCTTGCATTCTGTCATCTCCATACAATGTCGATCCCATCCCCTCTGATCTCACCTCTTCTCTTGCAGCTATGACGCCGGAACGCCACCGTGCCCACGGGAGCTCCAGAGCGCCGCCGCTATGGCATCATCGTCGTCCGGCCAACCTCGACCAAGCCGAGCCAAACCGCCGCGCCATCGTTTTCATCTCGACCCTAGGAGCCAGCCGACCGAAGGAATCGAGCTAGGACGCTGTGAACTCGGAGATTGGCCTCTTCTTCCCCAAATCTGGCCGTCGGGCTCCATCTTCAAGTTCTTCTTCTACGGTAAGCTCCAGGGCAATTCCTCACTCATGGAGCATCCTTGTGTGATCCTCGGGTTGTTCCTCTTCTCTTCTCATCAGATCTAAGGCCGGAGATCACCATCGCTGTTGCTCTACTCGTTCCTGCCGCCGTCGAGCCATTTTCTCCATCGCCGTCGTCTTCCAAGCATCGCCGACTCCTTCCAACGCTTTGGTGAGTCTCCAGGAGCCCCTTGGACGCACATGCATGCATCCATTCACACGGGATCGAGCCGTAGCTCGACATGCATTTGCATGCCGAGAGCCATCGCCGCCTGCGCCGTCGTCGCCGTCGATTCCGACCACCGCAACTTGCGAGGAGACTACCGATAGCTTCGCCGTGAACCCCTCTACATTTTCTCTTTTAGCCGCCCAGGGAGATTAGCCGTCGTTCGTTGTTGCCGCCGGCGAGAAGCTCGGTGAAGTGCTGCTGCCCTGCCTCCTAGCCACCGAGCCACTGACGAGCGGGCCCCGCTTAATTAGGCACTGAAGACTTAGCTTAGCAAAGATTTAGAACTTGCAGGGTTTAATTTGTAAAGTTCCTTAGTAAGACATGTGGACCCAGGACCTAATTATAAATAAAGAAAACCTCAGGGACTCTTAACAGTAATTGCTTTAGCACGTGCTTTTGGAGCTCGGGTTGATTCCTAAGAACCCTAGGGGCCTTTTTGCATATTGACAGAGGCTAACCTGTGGACCCCAATGATTTATATTTTGGAAATATAAAAGGAAATGGATAAATCTTTATCTTTTCAACTAAAAATTGTCCCAAATTTGTGAAATTCATATAAAATCAAATATAACTCATTTTGAGGTGAAACCAACTTCAGTAGGTTCATAAAATTGTGAACTTTAATGTTAGAGAATAAAATCCTATGCTTACAGTATGATGTTTATTTCTAAAATTTCATATAAGAAATAGTTAATATAAAAATTGTAAAATTTGTAGAAAATTCATTCATACTCCAAATGAAGTGAACTAAATTTATATAGAATCACAAAAGTATGAACTTTAATTTAATAATATAAGATTTCATACTTTCTGTAACAAAAATAGTACTAATAATTTATATTGTAAAATGACCACCACATATGCAAGTTAATTTCTAAAATTTATAGGAAATTCATGTTAGCTCTAAAAATTATGAAACCAATTGTATTCATCTTAGAAAACAATCCTCTTCATCCCAGTAAGGTTAATTTGATCAAAATCATATATTAAAAATGTTTCACAACAATACATTAGTAAATAATACTATATATCAATGCAAACATGGAAAATTTATAACTTACAAATATAAAGGGATAAAATAGGACTCCTTTTACCTAAATTCATCTGAGATCAGAACTTATCCACTGTGCACAAATCATGCATTTTACAGCATTTTGTATTTTTCGCATAATTTGGTATTTATATGCATATCGTGTCATTTGTATAGATAATTCGCATCAACGGTGAAAGAGTGATTTAGGTGGTAATCACATTGTTCCAGATCAAGGCAAGTTATTCCTCCCCTCTCCTTTGATCACATTGAAACCCATGATTTGGGAGATGAAAAGCGTTGTTTGCGAAACTGCATATGTATTTGATTAAAAACGATATTTGAAACTTAGAAAATGGTAGCTATGGCCTTATTGCTGCATAATCTACCTTGTTATGTCGTTACCTTTTTATTTGTAACCATAGGATGGATTTGATTACCTTATAAATGCTCAATGAAGTCTTTATATGCATTTATATATGCCATTTGCTTAGCCATGCCTAGAACTATGAAAATGAACAATCTTATGACTTGATAAATGGGATTTTGGATATTTGGTTAATGCTGGATTGAAAATAAAAATGGTAAGTTTTTGCGAACTAAAGTGTGAGTAAAATGATTTTAGACTTGGGCGGCAAGGGGTGTGCATATGGTAGTAGTTGCACGCCGATAGGGGGAGTGTTCGCCTGAGTTGATTAAGGACTGAACTTCCTGTCACCAACTTAAGTATACCATACAACCACATGTGCTATTTATGGGGTGGCCTTAGCTAATTAAGTTACTTAAAGTCTAGCCTTGCATATTGATAGGCCGCAGTAGAATGAATTAGTCTGAGCAATGATTCATAGGAACTATCCATGAATGTGTGTTGATTATAATGCTAGCGATTATTACTAACTGTGTGTGTTTCTGTGAGGGGACGGATGGTCTGCCTCACAGCATGGGCGTCTAAGTCTGTCCAATTCAACGGTTAAGTGCCTCGTCGGGGAACGGATGTGTTCGCTGCCACAGCGTTAGGTTTAAGGCGTGGGCCCGCCACCTAACGATTCTGGGTCATTCCCAGGATGGATTCACACTTGTCGTCGCTGATGCAAGGCTAGGCGTTAAGTAAGGTAAAGGCTACGTTGTGACCTCTAGACCGCATTCAATATGTAGAGTGTGGTGGTACCGATGGGTATCGGACAAACTAGAGCGATTCACATCATGTGGGTAAAGTTGTACAAACTCTGCAGAGTCTAAAACTAATCGATTAGCCGTGCTCACGGTCATGAGTGACTTGTTGAAGTGTCATGAGTATAGACTTTTGATTTATGTTTTCAAATGATGCTTTATGAACTATGGATTTGGAAATGGTAAATTGGGTTAAGTTATGATAACTATGTTATATTGATGATGAATGTGACTTGATGCCGGGTGGGCAATCAAATATATTATTATGATGAGATTATGACTTGTTGCCGGTATGGGCAACCAAAGTATGTTCATGATATTTTTATGGTGATTTTTATGATTCAACTACGTTAATATTTTGTTAATTGAATTGTCAACTCCTTTACAAATGTTTGTGAACTAAAACTTGCTTTATGCTAAAATGAGCTACATATAGTTTTTCCTTGATTATATACCATTCATGAAGTATGTTAGGATTGTCTTGTGCTTGCCGGTACATTAACTCGTTTAATATACTGACTCTTGTTATACTGGAATATTCATTCTGCAGGTTATATGCTTAGTCCAATCTAAGTGATTCAGGGAATCGTTGTTTCTTTTAGGACTGGATCTAAACGGGTTACCTCCCTAGTCGGCTGCTTGTGGTTTCGGGTAGACAAGCTTCCGCGAATCAATAATTATCTGGCCATTTGGCCTAAGTATTTAAATTAAAATGTAGAGTAAAGTTTATTTGTGTTTACTCCTTATTATTCTGATTTTCATCACTTAGATAAAAGTGTGGAACTAGAGCTTTTGGGATGTCGTAGAGCTTTAGCGAATTTTGTTAAGTCTCCTGAGATGTGTAACACATCTGGTCGCCATCTTCGTGTGGTTTGACGGGCATATCTCAGGCTGAAGTTGACTGGCATGCTAAAGTCCCAGCAATATCCCCTATGCTCTCTACTCGGCGCTTCAGGTTTTATACTATGTATATCATTTGACTTGATAGGGCGGCGATGAAGTTGGATGGTTATTGTTTTACTCGATTATTACTAGACCCCATCCAACTAAATAAATCGCGCTATCACTTCAGATAACTTACATAATATTTAACCCGGAGTGTCCCCACATTCCACTACGAGGGAAGACCTATTGATCATCATCCCCATATATAACATGTCTTAGGTTTCTTCGTAATATACAATAGAACAGTAGTATTAATGAAGGATTGTAATATATATATGTATTTAGATGTGCACACATGTACTTATGTGTGTGAGTATATTTCGGTAATATAAGTATATATTTACTTGAGTGCATATATTTAGGGAATATATATATGTGCATATTGCATATATATATATATATATATATATATATATATATATATATATATATATATATAATGTATAAATACTTATATTACATATATACACATATTATATATACATATATTATGCATATATATGTATTTATACATATATATGCATAATATATAAACAAGCAGCTGGCAGAACCAGCAATTTTTTTAAAAAAAAGAAAAAATATCTTTAGTCCCGGTTTACTATCTTTAGTCTCTGTTGGTGTTACCAACCGGGACTAAAGATGGCTCTTTAGTCCCGGTTATTTCACCCGGGACTAAAGATGGGCATCTCTAGTCTCGAATTCGTGGTCCCAGTTGCATAACCTAGACTAGAGGGTGTTATGAACCGAAATTAAAAACCCCTTCTCCACCAGTGAAAGGTGTTGGTGTTATGCCCTAGAGGCAATCATAGAGATGATCGTATCACGTACTATGTTTACATCTTTGTTATACGTTGTTCGTTGAAATAGATAACTTATTATTGATCAATGAATATGTGATTCGTTCATGAGACTATTTATGTTGTATGTTACTATTTCTAAAGGGTCCCTGATCAAATATCATATTTGGAACAAATATGGTTCAATGATCAGCGCATTTATTAATTGATAATCATGTCTCATGGATCATGGTATGAAGATACCAAATTAATAATGTGGACACATGTTGGAGAACATGTTGTTGGATAGACCCAACATGAGACACTGCAAGAGCTATATGTGATGTGTCATCGGTGGTCTTATATTAGTGTTGGTGTAGAATCCTTAGACCTGAGATTATCATGGTTCCCAACATGTGTAGTAGCTTGCTTAGGGGCTGCTAAACACAACTCCGTAACTGGTTAGTTATAAAAGTAGTCTTCGGGCATGCTATGAAACATGTAGTGGAGTATGAATAATCAAGATGGGATTTGCCCCTCCCTTGGAGAGATATTTCTGGGCCCCTCGATGTTATAGATTATGGAAGTGCATGGCCATGCCAAAAGTAATTGAGGAGTCAATCACAGGTTAAATAATCTATTACAGGATCGAGTGAATGATTGAGCTATTAAAGGATGGCACATATCTAGTCTTGAGCTTAATCGATATCATGAGGCAAAAGGGTTCATACAAGTATACACTAGAGGTTCAGCCGATATGATCTTTATGTATGCCCGGTGGGTCAATATGTTCTGCTAGGGGCCGCTATTGACACGTGGACCGAAAAGGAGTTTTCAGGTTGCAGCCGAGTGTACATAAACCTACAAGGTCGCACACCTAACGGGCCGAAATAAAGGGATTGGATAGAGATCCAATATTTGCTCAATTCGGATAGGGATCCGAGTAAGACTCCTATGGGCCTAGGAGGCCCAGTTATGGATTCTATATATATATATCCTTCAGGTGATGAGGCTAGTCGATATAGAGAAACCCTAGCCGTCACGCCCCTCCCGAGCAAAACCCTAGATGCACACGGGCGCTAGCCCGACCATGCGACGTGTTCCTTCCCTGGATGTGTGGATACCAGTAGAGGCACCGCTAGTCTGCGGTGCTGATCGGCGTGAGAGCACGGCGGGGCGCACGCACGAGGAGGAGAAGATCAGGTTGCTGCGATCTACTACTTCCTCTACATCGACGCGTGCTACGTCGCCAACGTTCCTTCGGCTTCTTAGCACCTACTTCCGCTGCACACCGCGTTGAGTGGTAATGATCTATGATCTCATAGTTACATGGTTTCTGGTTTACACAACAGAAAAATTTTGATTTATACTATCGTAGCCTATGCATATCTCGACAAACGGCTCCTTGTCTAGGAACCCATGGCCCTTCTTGTAAATAAGCTGATTCACATTCTTCAGATTCGGGAACCTATAGTCACACAACAATTAACAAAATTTCAGCACTGCAAACTACACACTGGCAAATCCACATGTTCTTTTTTTTCCAAAAAGAAAAAGATTGAAATGGAGATGCATGCCTGTATTCGATTACCCATAGGTGACAAATGGTTCCACAACAAGAAGCCTCTTCATGGTAGCCTCAGGGCCCTGAGGCCCGGTCAGGACCTTCGACAGCCGCAGCTTGCGCATTATCTTCCTCCTGTGTGGATGCAAGTCCGTAGTGCTGCAAATTACAGTTACACATAGAAAATGTTAAAGAAACAAACATTTTCAAACTCAAAAAGAAAAAAAATCAGAATTTTGTACTGCTGCTAGTACTGACCCAGGAATTCGAATCGCGAAGATGAGCTTGGAGACGAGGCCGTCGGCGGCGGGCGGCGGCTTGCGGACCTTGAGGTGGGTCCTCATCCGGACGGGGTTGAGCTCCTTGTTGCGGAACTCCCTGACGAAGTCCTCGGGCCTCTTGATGGCGGCACCCTTGCCGATGTCGTCCTTGTCCTGACGGAGGCGCTGCCTCTTGGCAGCCTTCCGCTCCCGGTTCTTGACAGCCCAGTCCTCGTTCACCTTCCTCTTCTTCAGCACCGTCTCCCGCACGTACGGTTTCATCTAAGTTTAAATAGGGCTTATATAACCTACTACTAGCATGTAAATTAGAAAAATTCATAACTCATAAATTCAAAGTAATAAAATAAAAATTCCTTCACCATAAATCATGTTTGATCAGTACCTAATTACAGTAGAAAATTCATGCATATTAGTGTCATTTTGGATATTTGCTTGTTTTGGTGTTTATATCGTTACCGTTATTTCGTATAGTGAATGACATCGCCTTCGGTGAGGAGTTTGGGTTTTATTGCTAACCAAGATGAAAATTCTAACTAAGGCAAGTGCCCTCCTCCTTTGAACACTTTGATCCTATGTTTTTATTGAGCAAACGTTTTCTGTTGCAAAGTTGCACACGTTAGATAGTTATGTTTGGAAAAAAATTATTTGAAAGTAATGAAATGGTAGTCATGACCTATTTGAAGCATAATCCTCCTTGAAAATTGTTATCCTTGATGTTTGTAACCTTAGAATGGTTTAGAGTACTCTCCATATGCTCAAATGGGCTTATAATTGCTAGATATAATGTCATATGTTTAGTCATGCCTAGTGAGATGATTTTAAAACATTATGATCACCTTATACATTTGAAAATGGGCAATTTATAACTTCTAGACAGAGCTGAAGCCTCTGGTTATTTGTGAAATAAAAGGAAGGAAAATCTTGATTCTAGACTTGGGCGGCGAGTGGTGTACATTTGGTAATAGTTGTGCACCGATAGGGGGAGCGTTCGCCTGAGTCGATTAAGGACCGAACTCTATGTCACTAACTAAGTATACAGTACTGCCACATATGTTAGTACAAGATGACCTTAGCTTATTAAGTTGTTTAGTGTTTAGCCTTGCATATTGGTAGGCCGAAGTAGAATGAATTAGTCTGAGCGATGATTCATAGGAACTACCCATGTGTGTGTTGAATTTATTGCTAGCGAATATTACTAGCTGTGCGTGTTCTGTGAGGGGACGGATGGTCCCCCTCATAGCATGGGCGTCTAAGTCTGTCCAATTCAACGGTATAGTGCCTCGTGGGGGAACGGATGTGTTCGTTGCCACGACGTTAGGTTTAAGGCATGGGCCCGCCACCTAACGGCTCTGGGTCATTCCTAGGGTGGATTCACACTTGCCATCGCTGATGCAAGGCTAGACACTAGGCAATGTAACAGCTATGTTGTGACCTCTAGTCCACACTCAACATGTAGAGTATGGGGTGCTAGGCCGGCACCGAACCAACTAGAGTATAGCCCCCGGGCTTGTATCACATCATGTGGACTTGTACGAACTCTGCAGAGTTAAAACAAACCGATTAGCCATGCTCACAGTCAAGAGCGACTTAGGAAAATAGCATTAGTGTAATTTTATTCTTTCTAAAGATAAAAATGGTTGAGGATGAGACTTTGATGATGATTTTGATTATAATGATGACTTGCTACTAGGGAAGGTGCAAGTGTGATGTTTATAATTTATGATGATGTTAATGAGGAGAAATGATGATTATGTTGCTAAAATTATTTATATTGATCACCATGCTTTACTATATATATTTATTCTACGAATGTTTACAAAGTTACAATTTATGAAATATTGTGAACCAACTTAGCTTTATGCAAATGAACCTACAGATAGCCGTTCTTTGATATTTATAGCTTGCATGTATGTAAGATTGTATTGTCTTGTTAGTACATTAATATGGTTAATGTACTGACACTTGTATCTTTTGTGGGTTGTTTGTCCAAATTATTTTGCAGGAATAGTTGAGTGCTGCGGGTTTCGTTGTTCTCTTTCAGGATGGTTCATTATGGGTCTACCCTTAGTCGGATTGCTTATGGGTCTTGGGTAAATAAGCTTCCATGCGAACCTTTAATTATAAGGTCGTTTAGCCATATGTATCCTAGACTTAGATTCTAATTATTTGTGTATTAGTAATCCTTGTTTATGAATATCATTTGCTTTGATGAAAGTGTCTTGGTATGTTCTAGCTTATACAACTATCTAGACATAAGTATGGATGTTGAACAAGCGAGATGTTGTAGAGCTTACCAAATTGTCAAATCTCCTGGGATGTGTAACACATCTGGTCACTGCCTTCGTGTGGTTTGACGGTCTTAGGCTGAAGTTGACTGGCACGCTAAGTCCCAGCAATATCTCTTTTGTTCGATATTGAGCACTACGTAATTTATATTGAATGGTGTTTAATTGTGATCATGGGACACATTGAGGTTCGAGTGGCTATTATGCGTGTATGAATCCCACTCTCCTAAAACCACGTGGTGATCACAAATGACACTGGACAATTTAATTTTTGGGTGCTCGACAGATAAAATTACTTCTTATACATTCATAATGTTGTGAGTTGTTTACTTTTATTATCGTTTTTAGTCAATTCCATAATTTATGCTAATTAAATTTAATTTCTACATAAACTATGTTTTTACCCCTACAATGGATTCATTTCTAGTGTCGTGACAACTTACATCCATTTTGTGCTAAGTTATTTTTTTTGTTTTATGTAAATTACTTTTAGGTTTGATTGAATTTTCTTTCATAAATGTCTATGAAGTAATTTAGTAAAATCTAAAAGTAATTTACATATATGATAAAAGTAATTTTAATCACACATATATTTTTTATCAGAATATAATCATGTGAAATCTTGTTATAAAGATTTTATTGCAACAAATATAACAATGCAACCGAATCGTAAATCGGATAAGTATTTTTAAAAGAAAATTTTATAAGAAGGAAAAAAGGGCATACATGACATGATAGCAAAATAGATCTTCAGCCTGTCTGTAGACGTGTAGCAGTAGTTCTCTCACGTATGGTCGGTGTCGCTAGTTAATCCAGTGTTACATGATAGAAAGATTTTGCGATTGGCAAAGCAGTAGCGAACTAGCAACGAGCCGACGAACAGCGCAGTGCCTTCTCTCTCTTTTTTTAGTTTTTTATCGCAAAATTCAATTAATGTATACACATGTTGCATCCTTTTTTTATTTGTTTGTTTATTATTTTTTTCTACGGTCTGGTCGTGATCTTAATATCTAAAGATATTTTTTATGTTGCTACCAACTGATTTATTTGGGAAGCTATTATAAATCGGGCTTCTAAAAAAAATCAAGCATTGTTTCACTACTCAAGAAAAAACATTTCACCCAGGGACGGATCTACGAAAAGAATAGATGGGCTTATCTCCTTTTTCCTCCTCTGGCCGCCGCCCTAACTCTTCCTCCTCTCCTTCTTCTTCCGTCTCCCATCTCCCCTTCTCTCAATGGTGATCTAACGGGATAGGGGGACTTGAGTCCCCAGCACCCACGCTGGATCCGCCCCTGATTTCACCCAGTAGATCAAAAATGTTTCAGTCTAATAAAACGGCAAAACACATTTGAACTTATGACCAATATTAAGGATAAGGCATATCTCCTATACTTGGGTTCGTACTATACGGGTGTACCACATACCTAATGATATACGGGAAGGTATACTTAAGTTAAGGCAATATGAAAAATTTAGAAGGAAATTGTCTTCTCTGAATAGAAGGTGTCAGAGTCCTATTCAGGAAAAACAAGGTCTCCTTAGGCCATATCTTTTGCCAATTCCCTGAGTTCTATTTGGTGATCATCACTAAATACAAGACTCCCGTGGAGGGGAAGGTATCGAATTACAAGCCACAGCTAAAGCCACATCAAGATACAATCTAGAGGAAGCCGAAGCCCTAGTCACCGATTAGATTTTGTCGAGCCGTTCTCGACGGATCCTAGTCGGTGATTTAGATTAGCCATCTTGTTGCTTCATTGTAACTCGTTTGGTGTTGAGTAGGGTTGTTACTCATCTTGAGTGTTCAAACCAGTATAAATCTTTGTCCCTGTCTTCTTGATATGATCTCACGTATACCTTGGTTCTAATTCCCCATACTCTACAAATATCATAGGCGGGCATAGTCCATCGATAATATGAAATATCAAGTTTCACCCTATTAAAACACTAACAAATCCATATCAATCAAGGACAAAAGTTACGAAACACGATCAAAACCCCATTGCAACATTTTAATCCAACACAAAAGAACATCAAGTTACATTGGCTGAAACATCAAAAAATCACACCCATTCACTATACTCGTGCTCTTCTCCTGAGCGCTAGCGGTGGTGAGGCATCGATGCCCACACCAACCTCCTTGAACAGGAGAGAAGAAAAATGGGTCGCCACTGCTTATCGACGAGCTTGACACGAATATCGCGGCATGTCATCGCCTCCACAACGTCTTCCCCAACGATGGCCACCACGCTGCCATCGAGCATTGTCCCTGGGTTTGGACCTCCCTCTCCCGGAGCTACTTGCACATAGCAAAGCATGGAGATAAGGGGAGAAAGAGAGAGGAAGAGAGAAAGGGAGAGGTGGAGAAAGAGGGAAAGAGATAAGTAACTGGATAGGAATGGGGAGAGAGGATGAAATGAGTGGATAAGAATGTATAGGATGAGTGGATAAGGTTGACAGGATGCTTAAAGAAACAAAGGCTTGGATTGAATCCAATGGGATTGATGGTCAAGCTGTATGCAGGATGACGCCCAATTTTTTAGCTCACATCGGATACTCGATCTAGATTGTTTTCCATTTATTTGGCATGACTTTGTGCATTCAATGATATTGTTACGATCTAGATAGTATAATAGATAATAGTGTAGTAGAACTTTGCGTATGTGACAATAACTCTATAATGATCCCTAGGAATCTACCGGTAGTTTTTGAAACCCTAGTTCTAATCATGACTATCCAGTTGGCTTGGACGTGTAGTGTTGTGGAACGTGTAGTTGGCATAAAATTACTTGCTCACTAAGAAAGATGCAAAATCTTGGCTAATTAAAAATGGTACTTCTACTCCTAAGTAGTGTTCGTCTAGACGTTAGATGCTAGACAGACGGTGACCCATGGTCTATAGTCTAGCAAGTCTAGACAGAAGTCTAGACGGTCTAGACGATATACCATACACTATACTATCGGCATATTTTTCTTGGGACGCATGTAAATATACTTAACATGTTCCATAGAATATTGAAGAACTAACGACTTTATGATAGGTGCAACCACTCGAGTAAAGCCACAGGCTGAAGAGAGGTGGTAACAAGGTTCATGATGATGACTACCAAAGGAGACACGACGTGACTTTGTCACAGTGACTAGCTTAGAGTAGAGGAGAAGGGTTTGGAATGGGGTCAAAACCCTAAACCATATGGACTTTGGGCTGGACTCGAAATTTCAGCTCCTGCCACACAAAAAATGCATTGGCCCATTGCCTAGACTATAGTCCAAACGATAGGTTTACATTCTGCATTCATCTAGATGTTGTCTAATTGTTTGGTCTAGATAGTCTGGAACCGTCTTTGACTGACTAGACGGTCTCATTCACGGTTTAGACCCTAAACTAGACGGTAACCCATCATCCAACGTCTAGATGCGATCTAGACCGTCTAGACTATGGTCTAAACGAACACTGCTCCTAAGGCTTAATCTTGAAATTAAAGATACGAAAGGAGTAGAAAATTATGTAGTGTGTCATTTGTCGTGCATGCAATTCACTAACATGTAGGAATAGCCAACAAATGACCTCCTATGGGACAATATGTTGTTGAAGGTGATAGACTTGAACACTTGAGTCTGTGCAGACCGTCTACTAAGAAGAGGTGTACAAACAGTCAAAGACATCCAGAGATATCATGCTACACCATCTTCAATAGCCGTCAACTATGTCTATGTGTCCAAGTGGGTAAAAGCAATGTCATGCTGAGCCGTTGATGCTAAGCTTACCTGACGGATGTTCCATGTCTTGGAACTCCTTGGATGGCAAAAAAAAGTGATGGAGGGTCTCTCACAAAGGCCTTCCGAAACTTTTTACGGGAGCTTGGGGCATAGCACAACATTGCAGTTGCACTTTGGACATATAAGGCAGCATGTCACTGCAAACAGGTAAGAAA
This sequence comes from Oryza officinalis, assembly GCA_008326285.1. Classification (NCBI taxonomy): domain Eukaryota; kingdom Viridiplantae; phylum Streptophyta; class Magnoliopsida; order Poales; family Poaceae; genus Oryza; species Oryza officinalis. Next base: position 17,233,288 of record BDMV01000001.1, on the reverse strand, counting down.
GGTAAGAATTCCTTTTATTTTTACTCTTCCTTTCATTTTTAATGAATGAACGGTCCATGAGTGACATAACCTTCACGCACACAGTCCCTAGGTGGACTCAAGGTAAGTTTTATTTTAATTAAATAAACTAAAGATTATGACTCTCCGGTTCACAACCAGTTGAGTTCCTTTTGTTTGAATGAGCAACCCAGGTACAAGAACAAGTGTGGGGAAGATCTCACATGCTTCCTGTTACGTACACAAACGAGATCACCCACCTTTGCACTATACCCCGACTCCAGAATCCACACGAGAAGGAGCAAGGCAACTGGAACTGGGGAAGGGTCGGCCGAACCACACCTGAACCTCCTCGTCTTCCACTTCATGCAAGAGTGATGATTTGCACATCTTTCCCTGAAACCTGAATTTTGAGTTTAATCAATTCTCACCATAAAAAATATCTGAAAAAATTAAACTCAAAATTAAAATGAACTTGGATTTTTCAACGAGAGTATATGGTTTTCCTGGAAATGACTTGCATACTCTTTATTCCTTGCACATGCTTGTTGATTTAATAGATGGTGTTTGCTTTATAGGGTTTTGTGTGGTTCTCTCTTGTTGATCATGTAGTGGATATTTCGGAAATTCTTAAGGATATAAGAACCTTAAGCAAGGCACCCTCCTTGAGCATGTTGATCCTATTTTATAAATGTGTTGATTGCAAATAAAATTGCATGCTAATTATAAAATACGCACCTAAACTTGATTTTAAGCCACCCTTGAAATTGTATCCATATTCTTTGTTGCCTGAGTCTATTATTTATATGAGGTCAATTATTGACACTGCTTAGCATTGCTTGATTAGACTATTATACACTCCATGTTTATTATATGGATGTGAATGTGGCGACTGCTCGGTAGGAGTGATTGTCGGAAGACGGGTGGAGACATAAGTGCGACCCGCAACTCAAAACCTTTGCGAAAACCAAAAACATAATACAACAAAATAATTTGACTAGGGCGGCACGAATAGAATACATGTGGTTCTACGAAACGGCAAGCCGCCGACCCTGGTCAATTAAGGATCGAGTCAAGAAGCTATACAGAAAACAAACCGAGTACGACAGCACTTCTTGAATGGGTATAGACCCGGCGGACTAAGAAACCCAAGTGGGGCGGCACCTCAGTCATGGCAGTTCTGCAGTTGTTACGATTGTGACGGAAAATGTGATTGATCGATTGAACGTCGCGGCAAAAACCTAAAATGCACCTAAGTATAATTATATATTTTATAACCCCCTAGTACCTCGGGAGCACTAGGACTCCTCTCACCACCGACTCGAGGTAGGTTTGGGCATCGGGGTGCAATGGGGATCCATAGTCCTTGGAGCGGGTGCCGCAATGCGAGGGTGACCGAAAAACCGGGCCGTGACAAGTCTCATGTGTTGGGACTAGGCTCATGTGTTGGGTTCGTCACGGAGTGCAGGATTAAAAGCGTATATCCACTGCAGTGTGAGTAAACAAATATATTTGAATAGTTATGCCCGTGGTTAATGAGCATCGCAACTTGTACTACTCTTGACTAGCCTCATAATTTTTAATCTTGCTTAGAATAGGATTGGAAGGGAATGGGAGACCTTGCCCAATGTGCGGAGGGTCGGAATGGTAAAGAATGTGGAAAACTGGATGCGAGGGTAAATCGGACCAAGCGAGGCTTGAGGAAGGTCGATGAACCCTCGATGATTAACGACAACTTCAACTTAACGTTGTTTTCAGTTAAAAATGCTAAGTCATAGATTTGTGAAATGATTTGTGAAATCTAGCTTTATGCAAATAAACCAAGCCATCCTTGAACCCCTTATGTGCACTAAATGCATTCTATAGTAGTGGCTTGCTGAGTACGGTTGGTACTCACCCTTGCTTAATTAAATCTTTTAGAGGAACGTGTTGGAGTTGACCCATATGTGTACTATGCTAACGAGGAGATGCCGAAGACAGTGGAGTAAGGACCTAGGTTCACCAGTGACTGCATGTGGAATAAGATGGACCGCCGCTACTTCGCTTCCACTACCTCATCTACTTCTTTTGGAATTTTGTAATGTAATTGACCATGCTTAGTCTATTTGGGTCACACTTGAGCAATCCTTGTATTATTAATGTATTGTAAGACCTGTATAACTATGTCAGCTTTGTGATATACAACTTTGCCATATGCGTACCATCTACTGATCCAGGGAATGGTATTGTAAACACATAAGATTTTGGGTGTATAAAGCCGGGGCTGACACCGTGAAGCATCTAGGCCCCATTGTTAATTTTGGTAATTATTGACAAGCGCTGATTGTGGACTAACGATTCTTTTGAGTTACACATATTTGAGTTAGGGTTACTCAATATGAGTGCATGGATGATCACCGAGGACGTTTTTCGATGTTGCAAAGCGAAAGGATTGAAGACGGTAAAACTAGCGGTTTTATTTTAATTGATCGAGGAGTTTGGGCGATCAAATTTGATAGAATTTATTTATAGCTTTGCCGTACTATCAAGGGGGGTAATGACCTAGTCAAAGAGATAATCAAAATGCCACATTAGATCATTTGCACTTAAGTCTTGGTTTGCTCTTTAATTTTCTCCTGTTGACTGTCTCTGGGCGGTCTGACCGAAGTGCTATATCCAGTCTGACCGTACCTTTGCGCTGGTGTAACCGTGGCACACCAGCCGGTCTGACCGGCCACTTGCCGCCGGTCTGACCGGTCGGCTGGAGGCTGGATGGCCGCCTCTGGCTTGGCGATCCAGAGCCACCAGAGCCGCAACCGGTCAGACCGAGCCAATGGCAGTCTGACCGAGCTGTGGGCGGTTTGACCGGCCGTTTGGCCTTCGGTCTGACCGGCCCTGTGGTCCCAGTGCATTTAATGCAGTCCAACGGCTAGTTTTCCAGCCGTTGTGAAGTAGTCCGGTCTGACCAGCCACTCAATTGTGGTCTGACCAGCAATACACAGAGTTGGTGGATTTCGTCCCCAACGGCTAGTTTTGGGGGTTGGGGGTATAAATACCCCCCATTTGTAGCAAGGGGGTTCTCTTGGCACTTGCTTCAATTGCATACACCCCTTGCACCTCTCTTACACATACTTGAGCCTTTGTTCATCCTTTAGTGTGGTTTGAGAGTGGATTAGCCAAGAGTCAAGTGCTTTGGCTTTCTTGTTGAGTTAGTGTGGCACTTGATCATCTCCAAGCTGGGTCATCGCTTATTACTCTTGGAGGTTGCCGTCTCCTAGACGGCTTGTGGAGGTGCTTGCCCGGTGACCTCTCCAAGGAGATTGTGGAGGAGACCAGGTGCCGATTGTGAGTGGTTTGGAGTTCACCACCTTCGGAGTGAAGGAAGAACTACCCTAGTGATCGAGGCTTGGGTAGTCCTCTCTGTGGGCCGGCTCCCACCTTGCCCACCCCTTGACGAAGGGGGCGTGCGGTGGCTTCGTGGTTGAGCGGTGGAGTTGGGCTCGCCTCAACGGGGACGTAGGAAACCGGCGAGTTTCCGAACCTCGGTGAAAAATTTATTTGTCTCTTGTCCTTTTACTTATTGCATTTACTTTTGTGCAATTTACATTGCTAGAGACATATTTGAGCCACTATCACCCTAGGTTTGCAAAACATGACTTAGTTGCTTAGTTAGACTTGTCCCTCACCGAGCCTAGCAACTTAGGTTAGTTTTGATTAAGTGTAATTTAATTTTAAAATCGCCTATTCACCCCCCTCTAGTCGACATCTTTGATCCTACACACCGGCACCAACGAAGAGGAGGTGGGTAGCACAGAGGAGATGGGCGGCACCAGCGCAGAGGAGATGAGGCTGCAGCCGACGGCTGTGGTGGGCTAGTGGTGATGGCAGCGATGCTCGGGGTGGAGGGGAATAATAAACCCTGAGCTCCAATTGATAAGCTTATGGCTTTGATTGGCTCGATCTTTCAGTGAGTTGATGATAACTACGGTTTGAGAGAAACGTTGACGACCTGACTACAACCGTACGAGACGTTGTTGTGTTGTACCTTAGCAATCGATACACCTCTCCGTGGGTTGTTGATCCTGTCAATGAAGATCAACCTTATTCCTACAAGTAAATCGAAGAAACAAATAAGAACAAGATAAAAACAATCTGAATTACAAATAGAAATTGAATACAAATGATAAGTTGGGGTTTCATAATGAGCAAACCATCGATCTAACCAATCACGAGATTACATGGCAAAGTAGTGAAGCTAAACTTTAATCTAAACAAAACCCGAGAAACCCTAAAGAGGTACCTAACTATTTAAGGGAGTGGAAGGATGACCAAGGGGGTCCCTAGGTCATGCGCAACCAGGTTGTGCCGCACCCCACATGGGCCCCACTTGGGCTAGGGTCCCAGATGAAGTTACAAACCGGGCCTATTATAGGTGATGCAACACCTTGTTTCTTCAATTGCGGATGACTAATATAGAATTTGGAGATGAAGCTAAATCCATTGGAAAGAGGACTCCAAGAGCTTTCCATCAAGTACTCATGGGCCCAAAATGGAGCTCGTATGCATATTTGGCGACCATTTGAAATCAGCACTGTAGCAGGTGGTCGAATTGGATTTCAGAACTTGGACTGCTTGATCTGGATGTCTTCCAGTTAAACTATGATGTGAGCAACGGTTGTATCAATAGTAGATATGGTCACATCAGGGAAGGAGGTGCTCGCGTACCTGGTGCTCGCGTCGATGCGGTTGTCGTCGTCGACAAGGTGGGGAGAGACGGAGGAGGGGAAGGGGAAGGGTGACGGCCACGGCGTCAGCCATCCCGTAGTTTAGCGCGGCGGCAGCGACATGGTGCGAGGTGGCAACGAAGGAGGCCGGGCCCCATAGGCCAACTCCCAGCTAGTCGCCGGAGGAGGGGCCACCGGCATAGAAGAGGGAAGCTCTGCCCCAACCATGGCAGTAGCGGCGCATCCGCCGTAGAAGGAGGCGACCGGACCTCGACGACCTGTCACTACCGATGCGTCGACGAGCCTGCGATGATGAGATGTTTTACCAGGGGTGGTGGGGACTCGTTAGGCGGTGGTGGTGCAAGGCAGCGGGTGGCGGCGCCAGGGATGGGGCCTGATGGGGAAGTAGCGGTTCTTGTTTCCGCCGCCCACCGCTTGGACGCGCCGCCCTTCTTCCCGGATGAACGTGTGGATGCCGCCGACTCCTCTTTCATCATGCGCCGTCCTTCTTCCCGCCGCCCGCCCGCGGAGGCCGCCGACTCCTCTCCCGTCGAGCACTGCTTTGTCGCACACCGCATGCCGTCACTCGGGAGAAGAAGAGGAAAGAGAGGGGAAAAGAGGAGGAAGACATGCCGCTGACGTGTGGGGCCCATTATTATTTTTTTATTATTTTCTAGTATAACTGATATGTAGGTCCCATGGTTTTTATTTTTTTTGATCAAATTGTCACGTTATCGCCAAGTCAATGCCACATGGACGAAGACCTAATCAAAGGAATCACGTAGGCGTCACGTCAGTCAAAAATGAGGACAATACCGTCGAGGGACCTAGTTTGCACTGGTTTTGTAAGTTGAGGAATGCGTTGTATCCAGTTTTACGGTTCAAGTACGATTTTGTAATTACAATTCTTCGATGCATTTTTTCCTTTTTTGAAAATCCTGGGTTTACACGTAGAGTGGGTTGGGCTTTCCTCCTCAAAATGTTGGCCCATTAAGCAATCTGCCAAGTGGGTCAACACAAAGTGAAGCTACGCGTTGCACTAAACCCTAAAATCCTCTCTCCCCATTGTACCGACCAGCCACAGCGCCCGCGCAGCCGCCTCCCTTGTTCGCGCTCAATTCCAGCCAGGCCGCCGCCGCCGCCAACCGAAGCAGCCGACGGCGACCACCGCGCGGCGAGGGATCGGTGCGTAAGCTCGGCGGCGGGGCGCTCCGCACGCGGGAGGGAGTGCCGTAACCCTCCCCCCACCCTCTGCCCCCTCGCCGGCGGCGAACACGGCGCGCGATGGGAGGCGCGCGCGCGCAGGTGAACAAGCCGCACAAGACACGCTTCGCCTCCAAGGCGTCGCGCCACGCGCACAAGATCGGTACGGTGCCATGGCGGTCTCTTCCTCCTTCCGCCCCCGTCAATCCCATTCCTCTTCTTCGTTGCCTTACGCTGATGCTGCTGATGGGTGGCGGCGTCTTTTTGTTGTTCGGCAGATAAGGTCAGGACCGGGAAGCCGGAGGGCAGCCACCGCGCCGCCGTCAAGGGGGCCCGCGCCGCGCGCGTGCAGCGGAGCAAGGCGGTGAGGCTTCAGCTCTCGCAGTGCATCGCACCTTTACTTTTGTGCTTGGTTATTAGCTATGTGCTTGACTGCTTGCGACTTTGGGTAGATGGCAAAGCTGGCTAATTTTTATTCGGGTGGCTGTGTGGAGCTAATTTATTTTTTTTCTGATGTTTGTTTTGTGAAGCACAAAGCATATTGATAAGATCAGCAGCCAATTAATGCAAATGTCCATTAAAATTGATTGACAATTAATCTTCGGCAACACAGACTAAAAAGATATCTGAAAAATAGATGGCTAGTTGACCGTCCAAACTTCAGCTTGTACAGCTCACAGCATTCCCATAAAATTTTAGGAGACTAACAGTGCTCCCGTGTGTTGCATCTGAAGTTGATTTTCATTATACTGGAGTGTAACAACATATAGATTTTTGTAACAAGAAATGAGCTTTTGCTACCTAGTTCTTATGTTGTGATAGGTGGACAAGGGACATGGATATCTTCATTACCACACAAAACTTGAGTATTTTACAAAGTTAAAACGGAAATTTGTCCTTTTTAATTTCTTTTGCTTATCCTGATTCACAGTCCTCAGTGTTGCTAGTTGTAAGGTCCTTCAGCATGTTCAACCATTCATCTACCGAAGCATTGTTGACTGTTGGGCAGCAAGCCTCATAGGCTGGTCTCAGAGGTCAATGGTACAAAGGAGATACTTTAACAGCATCTTGAGTATTTGTGAATATAGAAACATGATAATTTTTCAGAACTAAACTGACACAAGACAGGAAGTGGCCTGCAATGCAAGGAGGGATCCAGCAAGGCAGGGCTTTTCATATGACCAGTGATGTATCATAATGTTTATCTTGAACAAAACTATCACTTCCTTCTTTATGTTAGATGGCAGATTGATCTCCGGATATTCTCTATCCATCCAGTTCTTGGAAATTTTGTTATTACAGTAATAGTTTTCTAGACGCGGAGATCCTGAAAGTTTTTTTTTCTGGTTGGCTTGAAGAAACCATTGTTTGTACTAAATTTTTTATTTTGTTAAATCATTCAATTTATAGTCAGTGATTCTCTCTGTATTTCTTTGATTCATCTCCTTTCGTGCTAGGCAGTAAAGTGGAAAGTATTGCAAATTGCCGCGCAGCCATTGTGTTCTTTTGTCCTAGTTATTATGGCTCCAAAGCCTACATGTCTGCCAACTGTCATCCAATTTATTTATTCTTTAATTCATTTTCTCTGTTTTGATCTCTGCTCAACTTGGATTACATATACCAATATATGGTTGCTGAGCATTATGTTTTGGCTTGTTAAGAGCTCTTGTTTTTTCTAGCCTCATCAGTTTTTTCTTGTTTACTGAAATGGTTTTGCTTGGTTGCAGATCCGTGATCAGAAACGTGCTGCTTTGCTAAAGGAGAAGCGGTCTTCTGTTGGATCTACGAGTGCGCCCCATGTCGTTGTTAGTATTTCTGAACTTAGCTCTTGTTGTCCTACTTTGATTGTTAGTTTTGTTGTTTCCTACAGTCAGATGATAGACGTTTCCTTGGTGTAACTGATGATTATTGCAGGTTCTTTTTGGCCTTTCCTCGTCGGCAAATGTCAGACCACTTGCCAAAGACCTTTTAACCATTGCTTCTGGAGAGGGAGAGAAACCAACTTCTTCCACTGTTGCCTCTCCTACATATAAACTTCGAACCACGGTTAGTTTAATATAAATACAGTTGTACCACACATACCTGTAGGCAGGACACACTATTTAGTAATATCTCTATTTTCATCTTCACCAAAAAATTATGACCATTGTATCATCTCTCTGATGTGTGTGTTGAACTATAGATCGGTCTTGAACCATTGTATCAGCACTTGGTAGTCGTTCTTTATATATATTACTGTTAATTTCTTATTTTCCATTCATTAAATCTACACACTTGACATGAAGGATAACGTTGTTTTTATATTCATATGGTTCTTGAAGGTACTTGAAGCACCTTATGGTGATCTTACATCATGCATGGAACTGGCAAAGGTTCATTCAATCAAACTCAATTTGTCACAATTGTTTTTGTTGAAATTTCTTGCCTCTAATCTGGATCTTGCACACTGTATCTTTCCTACATAGGTTGCTGATTTGCTAGGATTTGTATTATCAGCAAATTCATTATACAATTGTGATTCGAGCAGTCCAATTGATGATTTTGGATCACAATGCTTGTCTGTTTTTCGGGCCATGGGCTTACCTAGTACAGCTGTTTTCATTCGAGTAAGTTCCCATTGTAAGCATTTGTCATGCCAGACATTGTATAATTGTTGTCAACTTTCATCTTTTAACATTCGAACTTGTCAGGATCTTCCATCAGACAACAAAAGTAGGCAGGAATTGAAGAAAACAGCCATTTCTTTTGTTTCTCCAGAGCTACCTGAGGATTGCAAGTTCTATGCAGCTGACACAAAGGATGACTTGCACAAGGTTTTCTTTGGAACCACATTATTAATAGTGAAATGATATTTATTTTTCTTCTTCACCTTTTCTATCCTTCCAATGTTGTAATGTTTATTTATTCTTAAATCTTTCCAGTTCATGTGGCTTTTCAAGGAGCAGCACCTTTCATCCCCACATTGGAGAAACCAGAGGCCTTATGTTATGTCTGAGGAGGTTTGAATGATTTGATATTCTCGATTTCTCTTTTTTGTAGTGTTGACAACTGTATCTTGGTGTAGAATATTTGGCCCAAAATCATATTCATGTTTCCCATTTTGAAAATTGTCTTTGCAGTATACTTGCAATTAAGTCTGGTTCTGCTAAAATTAAAGTAATATGTGAACATTTCATAGGTGTTAAATCTTTGACAAAGCATATGTGAGATTGTGAGCACATGCATCACATCACCTTAGATTTCCATGTAGTGATATGTTAAGTTGACTTTGAGCCTACATTGTTCCGTGCTATTGGTGATTATTCACAAGTTATATGTCATGGTTGGCATTGCCTTTTCTTTCAGTTTAAAACTGATTGACATAAGATGTTTGTTTTCAGGCCTGCATAAAACCTGATGACAGTTCAGGGCTGTGCACATTGCTTGTGTCTGGATATTTACGGGCCCACAATCTTTCAGTCAACCAGCTTGTAGGTGATCTATGTTTCAATTTCTAGTGAGCTATTTTATGATTTTCCGTTCCTATTTTCTAATACCTGTGCCACTCAAAAGGTCCATGTGTCAGGTGCTGGTGATTTTCAGTTGGGTCAAATTGATATCCTCAAAGATCCTTTTCCTATTAATGAGAGGAAAAACTCCAATGCCATGGATTCTGAAGATAGTGGTATTCAGGTTGTTATGCATCATAAATTCACAGTTTTACAAACTGAATTATGCAGTTCACAACTACATTAGAATGATCTGGTGCAAGTAATGCTATTTAGTATCATAATAAGCATAATAATCAATGACTAAGTTCTCTTTTCCATGTTCAGTTCCATTTATTTTGATAACACCTTTTAAACTTCTCATTCTTTGGCCCTTTTCAGATTGTTGACACCTTTGTTCCAGACCCTTCAAGTCAAGAGCCTTTGCTTGTTGAAAACATCCCAGATCCACTTGAAGGGGATCAGGTGATTTTTCTCCCATTTTGCTTAATGATGTGATGTTGACAAGCCATAGTTTCGAGTTCTGTCGTATCGCAACCTTTGGGTATTGAAAGGAAAATACAAGGGGTCTAACTATTACTTCATATGGTCCTACTTTTAGAAAGTTGGATTTAGTGCACAGTTTCTATTGCACATTGACTTCTAAAATTTCATGATGTGTTACTGTGAAGTATCTTAGTGTTGGTTTGACAAAAAAAATGTTGGTAATATTCTTGATATGGCGACTTACTATTTTTATTTCAATGTGTTGTCATCTGTTGTTCTGTGTTCTTTTCTTCTCTTAGATGAGCTCAGAAGTTTGTTTGCTTTTAACATACTTATTAAGCACTGTATCTTTCTTAAAAATACAACATGTCATCAGATAGAATAGACTCGCGTATTGGAAACTTTTACTGTCAATCTATTTCTTTTTACTCAGGTTGTATGCATGATGTGCCATGTTTTAATGAATCAAACATTATTGCTTCCTATGTTTGTATCCCATCAAATTTGATTTGCTCTCTTGTGAATTAGTGAAATTGGATTGTATCAATGTATCTACATTTGAGAATACGTTCTCTTTTGTATTATTATCTTAGACTTGGCCGACAGAAGCTGAGATGGAAGAAGCCTATTTGAACAACAAACAGAGAAAGCTAAAAAGAAAGCTTCCTCGAGGCACTTCAGAATACCAGGTTCACAATGCTTATCAAGATTATATTACCTATTGTTTACTTTTTTTTAATAATTACTTACTGAAAAATACTCCTCAAATGCTATTGTCAGGCCGCTTGGATTGTGGATGATACAGATGATGAAGATGGTGATTCTGAGAATGACAACCAGGACGGTGCTGGAATGGTTATAGATGAGCAAGATCACTCAGACCATGGAGATGATAGTTCAGATATGGATGCGGTATCTCACTTTACGGAGAAATTTGATGAAACAATTGGGGGTACCGAGATGGCTGTGAGTTCCCTTATTCCTTCAATCTGATGACATATATTATAAAACACTTGCTTTCAAAGAACATAATTAGTGGGCAAAACAGAGAAATTATAGCTGCAGTCTATCATTTTTGTATTTTGATGTTTCTTGTCCTTAATCCATGTGTATTTGTACTAGTTAAAAGGCACCTAAATGACTGCGCTATTATGCATAAAAAGAATCATGTACATTTATATTTTTTTGGGTACCAAACATGTTCATTAACATTTTTGCTATAGGGAAAACCAAACACTTAACAATGTTTTCACATCTAATACTAGTAACTTAGCTTTCTATACTACATAACATACATGTATACATGACAATTCACTTATCTTGGACCTTCCCACACTATATATTCGGATTCAGTAAGGCTAACTAGGAATTATAAAAAAAGGAACATGTGGAAGAAATGTTGTGCAATAGAGGTGTTTCAGGAGTAGTACACAAAAAATGCAGTGTAGAGTAGTGAGGCTGCAGATTGTCAACAATCACCACCACTGCCTTCTTTTAGAGGAGTGAGATAGCAGATATGCCTTTTCTGCAGTGGTTATAAATTCGGAGGCATGCTTTTGTATCCAATGTTGACTTCTCATTCTCTCTCTATATAATCTGGATTCCTTCTTCTAGCATGAGATGAATGTGCATGCTTCAATCTGTGTCAACTTTAAGAAAGGTCCATTGTACATTGGCAGGATGATGAAAATTTGACCAAAGAGCAGATAGAGGCAGAGATTAAGAAAATAAAAGAAGCTAATGCTGAAGACGAAGGTATGGGTTTCAATAATCACGGATGTAACTCATCCAAAAAGTGCAATATATATTCAAATACAACATGTTCCTGAATATATTTCTTAATGCTGGCTGTTGCCAGTATTTCCTGTAAATAATGGATATGTAACAGATTAAGGCTGAAATCCTGATAACACATGCCATGGAATTTGGTAGTAACCTTTTGAGTTTCATGTTTGATCAATTCTGCAAAATGACATTGATGTTGTCATAGCTACTAGAAAATTTATTGTTTCACTTCAGTAATCTTTTCATAGAAATACACATACCTTGTTTTTAAATTTCAATACAATATGCATTCTTTGACGTGACACTTCACATGTTGTTGATTTCCGCTAACTGCACAGAAACCTTATATTTGGGGCTAAGCTGACTTGTGTGACCCACTTGTCAGTGGAAAAATTAGTGGTTTAAGTGTGCTGAGTATTTGTTATGGTTTTGACAAGTATCTGTAGTTTTCAAACTTGACCGAGAAGAACGTAAGTGCAAACTGTTTATTTAAAGAATATATCTAACAAATTAGAAATGCTCAAATGTTTCCTTTTCTAATCAATAGCTAGTGGACTGTTTATTATGATTTTACTACATAATACATTTGCATTATGTGATTTTCAAAGAATCATATTCAATTGTCAATATGTTTCAGAATTTCCCGATGAGGTGGAGACACCCTTAAATGTCCCAGCAAAAAGGCGATTTGCAAAATACAGAGGGCTAAAGTCATTTAGGACATCATCCTGGGATCCAAAGGTAAGTGTGATTGAATTATCTTTAGTTGCTGCAGTTTTAGTAGACCTTATGAATTTCACGTGCCATTTATTATGTTTCTTTTTCTTCATTTTGTTTCTGCAGGAATCACTGCCACAGGATTATGCAAGAATATTTGCATTCGATAACTTCACAAGAACACAAAAGCATGTCCTTGCTAAAATGGCAGAGCGAGATGAAGGAACCTTGAAGGATTGTGCTCAAAGAGGGTCATTTGTGAGGCTCCATGTGAAAAATGTTCCTACTGAGATTGCCTCAAAACTTGTTCATCCATCAAGGAGATTGCCTGTGGTTGTTTCTGGTCTTCTTCAACATGAGTCGAAAATATCGGTTCTCCATTTCAGGTATTCATCCACCCATTGCACTCAACAAATTCGTGTGATCTAGTTTTAGGCTGTGGTGGCATCTCCACTACTAAATTGTGATGTGCTCCCTCTGTCCAAAATATAGCAACCTAGTACTAGGATATATCTAATCCAGTCCTAGGTTGCTATATTTTGGGGTGGAGGGAGTATTTCATGATATTTGGCCAACTTTTAGCGTGTGTTGTTTTGTTACTGTTGATCGGTAATAAGATTTCTTTTGCTCTATGATTCTAGCATTGATTCATGTCAAATTGGCAATCATCGAGAGTTGCATTTCCTTTCTCATCCCTGGTAGATCATATAACAGTTGTTACGTGTTAGGGTTCATAGAGGGTAACGCTTGAGGATCGCCATGCAGCACCGGTTACTAAGGATAATATACGGATTATAAAGGTGGAGGGTGAAGAACCTGAGAGAGAAACATGAGATTAATCTTCAATACTTAATTCCTAAAGACTAGCCGAACATCTCTTTATGGGCTTGCACTTAACAAACCAATCTGATCGATAACAACCAATCTAATCAAATCCTATCTCTAAGGAAACCTCCTTCCACAAATCTGGCCATGGACTTGTGTGCCTTAGGCACCACCTTGGCTGTCTATGCCCCTTCCTTGGCCTCAGTGGACCTTGGTCTTTGGCCCAATTCCAATTACAATAAGCTGACACTATTTCGGTGCAGTTCAATGCAGATACATTTGACGGTGTTGCCACCCAGAATGGTATGATTTTATTTTTTTTGTTAAAAAAATAGAATTTTTCATGCTGTGGTATTCCAAACCATGACATCAGCAAAGTCTGTAAAATGCATCTGTAATCAGTAATTTTAAAATACATTTTAATATATTTGTAGAACCGACACAACTGTTATACATGAAAGCAGTTTTCAAGAGTTGTGCATATTATTTTTATGTGTCCATTATTCCAATCTATATCTATATTTAAAAGGGTATTGATGCTCAAAGTTCTGAAAGATTGACTTGACTATGTCCAGAGTGTTTCTTTTTGACTAAAAGGAGTAATAATATAATGCCATCATGTGATCATTCATTACATTTCCTTTTTGCTGCAGCATAAAGAAACATGACTCCTATGAAGCTCCTATCAAATCGAAGGACTCCTTAATTTTCAATGTTGGGTTCCGGCAGTTTACAGCTAGGTAGGTAGTGGAAGCTCAGTCATGCTAATGCAGAAAATACATATGCTTTTCTTTTCATTGAGAAATGTCTCATTGGTTATTTATGAACATATCTTAGGCCATTGTTTTCAACTGACAACATCAATTGCAATAAGCATAAGATGGAGAGGTTTCTACATCATGGGCGGTTTTCTATTGCCTCTGTATATGCTCCAATTTGCTTTCCTCCACTCCCTCTTATTGTTCTAACGAGCAGAGATGGGGAGCAACCTGCCATTGCTGCTGTCGGTTCACTGAAAAGTGTGGATCCGGACCGGATTATTCTTAAGAAAATTGTTTTGACTGGGTAAGTTTCGAATTATCCTTTAATAGGAAAATAATTCTGCAATTTTCATTTTGCCTTTTTTGTCCAATAAATTTATGTTGATGTGCTCTATCGATATTTTGTAGGAAATAAATCCTGTTAGCGGATAAAAATTTCTTATAATAATGTTCACACAATCGATCTTGTTATTTGGAAGAATATATGACAATACTGTTTGCATCAAAATAGTTCTGTATAACATCCAATCAGTCTTTAAATAGGTGCTGTATAACATCCCATCATGTAGTCCTCAAAAGCAATTTTGGTATTCGAAGGAATAATATTACAATACTGTTCACATCAAAATGCGGTTGTGTAACATCCAATTATGTTTGTTGTCTTATAAAGCTGTTTGCCAGTTGTTTGATTCGGTGAATCAATGAAAAGAGGGAACTTAAGATTGAGGACAAGTGCTTGTGCTCTGTAAGGTGGTATTTGTTGTCCTGACTTGGCAGATTTGCCAAAGTTGGGGAGTGGGGATTTCTACAATAGTCTGTGCCAGTTTGATTTCTCTTTTTTCTTGTTCTGACAGATTATATACAATATCTAGGATAACAAAATATCAACCACTCAGGATTTCCAATCAAAATCTGTACAATTTTAGCTATTGATATTTATGATGAACAAACAAAAATCATCGGTGTAGATTTGTCTTGAAAAATTCTTTTGCAATATTATAATTTTAGAATGTTCTATATTTCTTTGTAATTGTAGTTCTCAAAGTTGTTGTGAAGATAATGCTAATGCTTAAAAGTGTCAATTGTTTGAGTGTTATTCTACTACATTATTTGAGAAAGAGGAAAAGATTAGTCCTTTCTTGTGCTGGTCATGTTTCTGATTTCACATCTCATGCAGGTATCCTCAACGGGTCTCAAAACTGAAAGCTGTAGTGCGATACATGTTCCACAATCCTGACGATGTCAAGTGGTTCAAGGCAAGAGTTTTACAGCTGATTCATACAGTGCTCCATATATATTCAACTGTCAATAACACCATTGTTTTTGCAGCCTGTCGAGTTGTGGACGAAACATGGTCGACGTGGCCGAATCAAGGAGACTGTTGGCACTCATGGTACCTTTGCTAGACCCATTTCGACATCTCTGATCCAGATAGATCAACATCTCTGATCCTTCACTCACCTTGCTCTTGCTTACCAGGTGCTATGAAATGCATATTCAATAGCAGCGTCCAGCAGCATGATACCGTGTGCATGAGCCTTTACAAACGCGCTTACCCCAAATGGCCAGAACAGCTCTACCAGATATGATCATATGAGGGTCATGGATATGTGCTTGCACGTTGGCATGTACGTCTCAAGTTTTGACAGATGGAGCTCATCGATATGCTTCCTGATGCAGCTCACATATGTATACTAGTGCTAGCAGAAAAAGAAACCTCATATCAACACTAAGGACATGTAGTTAGCTGTATTCTGTATGTTAACATTCGTTTTGTGTTAACAGCTATGATGTTTGATTTTTGCTCATTTTCGGGGTGCTTTCATCCGCATTTGTGATTGATTGAGCTGGTAATTCAAGCTGCAAGTTGCAAAATATCGTGTTAAATGTCGGTGTAATCAAGAGCTCACCTGTAATCCATGCCCATGGGTGGTGGTTAAAGAGAAACCTTATATGGCATAATATGTTAAATTGCTTCCTAAAAGCTGGAAGTTCAATACAATCATTTCCTCAATACATTGAATTTTGTTGTAGTAGATTTAATAAAGTAGACCTAGCACGACAGATATACCTCAAAATTGCATGCCATGTGTGATCTGTCAACTTCATGGCAAGATTATAGATTATAGAAACTAGATGGGATCCCACGCTTTGCTGCGGATGGTCAGAGAGACATAATATAAATGAAATATAAGTGCATACATGATCTATGATTTATGATTTATGAAGTTCTTCAAAAGCTTGAAGGTAAAAGATAAAAGGTTACACTCAGTTTTACATGTGAGCTAAAATAGTCTTTACTATTTGTCAAGCTAAGAAGGGCTGCAATGTTAACCAGATAGTTGTGCTTGTTACAGTTGGGAAAACGTCTCTTGGTCCAGGACTGCTTAATTTAAAGTAACACAAAAATCTGTATATTGACAGATCTAATTACAAATAATAGATTAATTTGAAGTAACATAGAAATTCGTAAATTTAGAAAGTCCTGATCACAGATTATAGGCTCGCGTGATGGCATGCAAGTCTATTGGTCTATAAATGATTTGAAGTAACACAGTAATCTGTAAATTGACAAAGACCTCATTAGAGCAATGCACCAGTATAGATAAAGACCTTATTAGAGTAATGCACCAGTAGATGGTCCAATTTTAGTCTGCCCTTCTCATATGTAGAGTAGGATAGAAATAACAGGCTTAGAATTATGGCTGCAGTCCATACTGATTACCACATGGTCAAGAGTATCGAAGAGTTTCTCAGTTTGTATAGCAAGCAACAAATAAGACCGATAATCATTTCAAGAATGCTCCAACTTTAGCAGCAAAGCCTAACCAAGTGGAGAACCGAAACCTGGTACATATAGCTACCAAATACATATTCAAGAATGCTAGTCTGAATAGTACATATTCATCACATACTAACTCACCTGGTACATATAGCTACCAAGTATCACATAAATATAGTGATAGATATTAATTTAACTCAAGCTTAAATGCAAGCAAAAAGGTCAATATAAGAACATGATATAAGCTGGGAGATCAACCCTTTCTTAATCTACTCATCATACAACATTGGTCTTAATCCCAAAGAGCAGCTGTACATAAAGAAAAAGGAAAAGTTAATTTGATCCATTAGGAAGATTTAAATAGTCAATTTCATACAAAGCACCGCAAGTACAATCCATGTTTTATATCCAACCTGATTAATCTGCAGCCACAGACAAGTCGCAAGCCAGATGATGGTTGTTTCATGCCTGAAATGTACTGAAAACTGAAATGTTCAGAAAATGAAAACCACACAAAAGAAGAATAGATATCAGATATAATGTACATGATAATATGTAGAAGTAATTGCACAGATATTTTTTTTCACGCAGGCATGTTGGTAACATCTATAGACTGGATGACATTAAAATGGGCAATATAATTGGGAGAAATATCATGTAAAAACGAACTAAGTGTTGAAAACTCATGAAAATTATATATAAAAATTTTGTAAATTCATGAAAAAATTACTAGAGATAGGTATAGATATGAAATACATTCTTATCAAATCTCAAGTCCAAACTCAACTTCATTTGAGAGAAACAAAAATAACAAATTTTGGGTGAATAGTGTCTTGTTACTGTTCATCCAAAATTTGTCTTTTTTGTTACTCCCAAATAAAGTAGAGTTTGAACTTGTGATTTGGTGAGAGTGTATTTCATATCTATATCTATCTCTAGTAATTTTTTTATGAATTTACAAAACTTTTAGGTATAATTTTCACAAGTTTTTAACATTTAACTCGTTGTCACCGGATATGTCCTCGTATAATTGGGCATACACTGTAACTGAATTTGAGAGTGCAGACAAAGCCCTACTACTACTGATTAAAGAAGGTGGCAACAGTCTAGGTGAAATAAAAGATCATTCGTTGTTCTGGTGCCTCCATCAATTTGATCATGCCCTATGCATAAGAACCCAAGCGGTCAAGCCGAATAAATAAAAAATAAGAATAAACTATGTTTGAAAAGAATTGATAGTACCTCTGTTGACTAGTGGACATTGATCCATACTCAATAGTATATATATATTATGTCTAATAGGATATGGTATAACTGCTGCAACATGGATCAAACAACTTGAGCAACTTGCCACACACTAGACATCTTTATTTTATTTTATCTTATCTTACAATAACTAATTATTATATATCTATACCTATTATAAATATTCTTAACTTTCCGTTCGTCCTTCGTCCGTACGTAGCGAGAAGAAGGAAAAGTAGATTTCTGCTGCGATTTTTTTCCTTGGCCCGATTGAAGGAAGGACGTAAACTGGATTACGGAAAGGACGCGGGCCGGAGAGAGACAAAGGGAAAAAGGCCGGTTTGCGGACAGATGTAATCTCTAGACTTTTTTCAGAGAGAAGAAAGGTTGGGCTGAATTCGGCTCAGATCTTGGAAGGAGAATTAAATTACTTTTTCAATCTCTATTTCTTCTCTGCTATTTAATAAGACAAAAAAGTTTCCGTCTGGAAAAAAGTTGGCAAGAAAAATTCCTCCAAAAAAGGTTCGCGGAAAAAAAAGTTCGCGCAATGTTAAAAAATGGTCCGATTTAAGAAAAACCGGTTCGGCATTTTCTGCTTTTCCAAAAATTTCAAATTTAAAAGCAAATTTAATTTTCTCTTTTCGAATTACTTTTTTTTATTAGTCTTCATGTGTTCAAAATTCATTCAAATTCTCATATATCAAAATCCACCTAAAGATGCAAAAGTTTATATAAATCGCGTGAGAAAAAAATATCGTTTATAAAAAAACCGTTTTTTAATAAACTATTAGAAAAAAATGCCGTTTACAGAAAAAGATCGAAAAAACCATCTGACTCAATGTGAGGAAAAAAACCGCTGTTTATAAAAAAAGCTTCAAGAAAACCGTCCAACTCAACGCGAGAAAAACCACTGTTTATAAAAAATCCGTTTCGAAAAACCGTCCAACTCGATGCGAGAAAAAAAACACCATTATAAAAAAAAGGCAAAAAAACAAAAAAGACATCCTAAAAAAATTTTAAAAAAATAAAAAAATATCCGATTTGTACGGATTTCTATTTTAACTATTTATCGACTATATAACTAACAATGCATGAACATTTTTACTAGTAAAATTAAAATATCAGTAACTTTCCGATCATCGCCTAAAAATTTCGTCCGCTATTGTAGGCTCGCAGCGCCGTTACCGATTCCAATCCCCGTCGTACATTGTCCTCGCTCGTGTGCATCCAAGTGTCCGTTCGTATCCGAGTGCTGCAAGTCTGCCCCTATGAATTCACCCTTTCCTCACCCTTATTCAACAGCTGCAGTGGTCAGCCATGGCCTCACGCCCAGTCACCCATGGCCCACCGGATCTATCGAGATGGAGGATGCACGAGTCCTTGTGAGAGTGAGGATGTTTACGGGAAGGAGGGAGCTTGATGGGCTCGTGCTCTACTTCCATGCCACAATGCTTAGCTGCCGGCGCACCTCGTCCGACGGGCACGGCAGCCTTTCGCCTCCTCTAGCGCTGCTTATGGTAGGCGTGTGCAGCTCGCGTGGTGGTGTGGGCCGTTGGCGGCCATGGGGCTAGGGAGAGGAGCGGCAGGGCGGAGTTCTTCGGGGAGGCCCTCCCATGGACGGCGTGGTGGAGGATGCGGCGGTACCTCAACTACCTGATGGGCAGTGGCTGGGGGGGGTGGGGCAGCGGCAGGGGCGTCGGGGATGGGGGCGGCGATGGGGAGGCGGTGAGGTACTGAGAAGGAAGATCGAGAAGGGGTTGGGGGGCGTGATGCGGTCAGGGGAGGAGCGACAGGGCGACGATGAACCTGGCGCGGTGAAGAGGAGGAGGGGATGGGCAGCGGGGGCGCCGGAGATGGAGGCGGTGATGAGGAGGCGGCAAGGTGGATGTGGCAGGGTCGGCGTCGGGGTCGTCGGGGCCGGCTGCTGGGGCGGCGTCGGGATGATGTGGCGTCGTCGAGGCGGTGTGGGCGGTTGGCTGCGGACTTGCTTGGCGACAGGGCGCGGCGGGGTAGCGTCGGTCGCCTAGAGAATCTGAGCCACTGGACAACACTTGAAATTTGCTACTACTATTGATGTAGTAGTTAAATGTTTGAAAGCAGAGATAGCTCAACGCGATAGATTTGATTCATCACGGAACATGTGTACATATAGCCTCTGCCATTCCACGAATATCTCAACGACTTATAAAGCAGAATCGGGAGAATCGGGAAGGAGAACGGCAAAAACAGAAATAGATAGACATGCACACAAATATCGCTAACACGCCCCCGCAGACTGATCGTCGTTGCGACGAACGTTCAGGCTGGACCGAAACTCCGTGAAGACTGGAGAAGGCAAGCCCTTGGTGAAGATGTCAGCATACTGCGAGGTGGTAGGAACATGAAGAACACGGACAGAACCGATGGCCACCTTTTCCCTGACAAAATGCAAATCGATCTCAACATGTTTCGTGCGCTGATGTTGCACTGGGTTAGTTGAGAGATATACGGCACTGACATTGTCACAATAGACCAAAGTGGCTTTGGTAGGAGGAGCATGGAGCTCATGAAGTAGCTGCCGCAACCAGCAAGTCTCTGCAACAGCATTAGCAACTGCCCTGTATTCAGCCTCAGCACTGGAGCGGGACACGGTAGACTGGCGCTTAGAGGACCAGGAGACTAGGTTGTCACCCAAGAACACCGCATACCCCGAGGTGGACTTACGAGTATCGGGACAACCGGCCCAATCAGCATCAGAATACGCGACCAAGTCGTGCGTGGAAGACCGTCGAATATGCAAGCCAAAATCCAACGAGCCAGAACGTAGCGCAAAATCCGCTTGAGAGCCGTGAGATGTGACTCTCGGGGATCGTGCATATGGAGACAAATCTGCTGGACTGCGTACTGAATATCGGGCCGAGTAAATGTCAGATACTGTAGTGCACCGGCGAGACTCCGGTAGTCGGTGGGATCGGCAACAGCGGGACCATCAGTAGAGGACAACTTAGTGCTGGTGTCAACTGGTGTGCCACAAGGTTTGCAGTCTGACATGCCAGCACGCTCAAGGATTTCCAAGCAATACTGTCGTTGGGACAGAAACAGGCCAGAGGAGTGTCGAGACACAGATACACCGAGGAAGTGATGAAGCTCCCCCAGATCCTTCATACTGAACTCGGACTGAAGGGCAGAGATGGTCCCACGAAGCAACTGAGCTGAAGAAGCAGTGAGCACAATATCGTCCACATAAAGCAATAGATAAGCCACGTCACTGCCTCGCCGATAAATGAACAAAGATGTGTCTGCCTTGGCCTCAACAAAACCAGTGGACTGGAGAAAGGTGGCAAACCGGCTGTACCAAGCACGAGGAGCTTGCTTGAGGCCATATAACGACTTGTTGAGGCGACATACGGAGTTGGGATGTGCGGGATCAACAAATCCAGACGGCTGCATGCAGTAGACGGTCTCTGCGAGAGTGCCATGTAAGAATGCATTCTTCACATCGAGTTGATGAATGGGCCAAGCACGCGAGACAGCCAAACTGAGCACTGTGCGGACGGTGGCTGGCTTGACGACGGGGCTGAATGTCTCATCAAAGTCGATGCCGGGGCGCTGCGAGAAACCACGAAGAACCCAGCGAGCCTTGTAGCGATCCAAACTCCCGTCGGCGAGGAACTTGTGGCGGAAGATCCACTTGCCGGTGACGATGTTGGCGCCGGGCGGCGGCGGCACAAGATCCCATGTTCGGTTGGCCAGCAACGCCGAGTACTCCTCTTGCATAGCATCACGCCAGTTGGTGTCGGTGAGAGCGGCGCGGTAGGTCCGAGGTACTGGCGACAGTGCAGCAGCGTGCAGGTTCAAGCGTGAAGTGAGAACCCGCACACCGGCCTTGCCGCGCGTGATCATGCCGTGGTCGTTGTCGACGGGGGAGATGCCGAAACCGGTGACGGGGGGGCGCTCGACTGGGACACGTGCGCTCCTGGGACGCGTCGGTATCATGATCGGATGCAGCTGCAGAGGAGATGCCGAGTCATGTTGCGAGGGAGATGCGCCGTTATGAACCGAGCTGGGCGCAGGTGAGGACGTGCCGTTGGCGTGGTCTGGACCAGGCCCAGGAGATGCAGCAGTCGGGGAGGCGTCGTGGGCCGACCGAGGAGAGGCCGAGGAGACAGGCCCAGGCGTGAAACGCCCAGCCCAGTCAGGTGAGGCCGGCCGGTCGGACGCGCTAGCCAAACGAGCGGGCCCAGCTGGCAGTGTAGACGGCTGAGTCACGGCGCCTGCTGTGCAGCCGTGGACGACCGGAGCCGATAGATGCCTGTACAGGAGATGAGAAATCCTCCAAAAAAGCAAGATCAGTAGCACATGGATCGGCGTTGGTCTTGTCAGCAAAAGGAAAAGTGTGCTCATCGAACACCACGTGCCGTGAAATAATGACCCTGTTAGTGACTGGATCGAAACACCGGTATCCCTTGTGCTCAGTGGGGTATCCAAGAAACACACACATGGTGGAACGTGGGGAGAGTTTGTGTGGCGTGGTGGCGGATAGGTTGGGGTAACAACGACAGCCAAAGACTCTGAGGTGTGTGTAGGATGGGTGGATACCGTGGAGGGCAAAATAGGGAGTGTGTTGGTGTAGGGTTTTGGTGGGGTGGCGGTTCATGAGGTAGGTGGCGGTGTGAAGGGCCTCGACCCAAAAGGACCCAGGGAGATTTGCCTGAAACAGAAGTGAGCGTACAATGTTATTAAGAGAACGAAGAGTACGCTCAGCTTTACCGTTTTGAGGCGAAGTGTGCGGGCATGACATGCGCATGGAGACACCATTGGTGAGGAAGAAGGAGCGCGCGGCGGAGTTGTCAAACTCGCGGCCGTTGTCACACTGAATGGTGCGGATAGGTAAAGAGAACTGTGTCCTGACATAGGCAAAAAAATGTGAAAGGGTGGAGAAAGTGTCGGATTTAAAACGAAGAGGAAATGTCCAAACGTAATGAGAGCAATCATCAAGGATGACAAGATAGTATTTAAAACCAGACACACTAGGAACAGGAGAGGTCCACAAATCACAATGGATTAACTCAAAATTTGTCTTAGCCCTAGACAGTGATGTAGTGAAAGGAAGACGTATATGACGACCGAGCTGACATGCGTGGCATATGGTGGAGGAGCCGCCCTTCGGAGGTGGGATGACCGAGGAGTGAGCCAAACGGGCGTGGGCGTCGTGACCGATGTGTCCGAGCCGACGATGCCAGAGGGTGGTGGTGGTGGCGGCAAAGGAGCTGGCAATGGTGTTGAAGAAGTTCGCCGGAAAGGAGTAAAGGTCACCAAAGCTATTGCACCTGGCGATCACGGTCCTGGTAAGTAGATCCTTCACAGTAAAACCAAACTTGTCAAACTCGATGGAGAGATTGTTGTCAGTGACAAACCGACGAACAGAGATAAGATTTTTGATGATGTCAGGAGAAACTAGAACATTGTTAAGGACAAACATTCGGTTTGCATAAGAAAAGGAAGCATTGCCAGTGGCGGTGATTGGTAAGAGAGAACCGTTACCGACTATAATATGGGATGGAGTAGAAGAAGTGGGTTGGGTGGGAACAGAAAGGATACCGGCGTCCGAGGTCATGTGAGAGGTGGCGCCAGTGTCCATGTACCAGTCGGTGGAGGCAGGGGTCGTCAGAGTACCCGTCTGGAACAAACTTGCCAAAGTTTGTTGATCCCAGGCTGGTGACGGGCTGGTAGCGCCGTACCAGGCCGTCGGCTGCTGCTGTTGCTGGGCCGACTGGTGCTGAGGGAGGAAGCCGGCATGCTGGAGGGCGTGCGGCGTGTAGGCGGCCTGCTGAGTGAGGCCGAGAGGCGGCCCAGTGGAGACCGCGCCGGCAAACGGCGTCGCGCCAGGCCGCGGGCCCAAGATGCCAGGCGCGCGCACGAGTGGGCCTCCCGGCCACATTTGGATTGTGCCGGCCCAGGGGTGCTGCGGCGTGGGCCAGGCCGTGCCGACGCGAGGCGCGCCTGCGGTGGAGCCGGACGAAGCGCCTGTGGTGAAGCCGCCGCCTTGAGGTTGCTGTGCCGAGTTGTTGCCGCCGGAGTTTGCGCCCCCGTTGCCACGGCGTCGGCGGTTTTTGTTGTTGCCGCCGCCGCCCTGATTACCGCCGCCACCACCTTGACCGTGCTGGGACGGGTTGCCGAAGCCCGTTGCATGAGCCGGATTCATGCCGCCGGAGGTGCCGCGGCCGCCGCCACCGGTGACGGCGACGAGGGCGGTGGAGGAGTTGGTGGAGGCTTTCGATCCCTTGTTTATCTCGGCGAGGATGAGTTGGCTGCGAGCTTCGATGAAAGACGGGAAGGGACGCTGCAGAGGAAGGATGGTTTGCAAGTTTTCATATTTAGGGTTCAAACCTTGCAGCATGGCGAGGACGAGCTGCTTGTCAGTGATCGGGTCGCCGAGCTCGGTGCGCGCATCTGCCATGGACTTGAGGCGTCGGCAGTAGTCGTTGGCGCTGAGGTCGCCCTGGACGAAGTTGTGGAACTCGGCCGAAAGATGCATGGCGCGTTGTTCTTGATGGCCGAGAAACTGAACCTCGAGACAGAGCCACACGTGGCGCGCGGTGACGTCGGGTTGCATGACGGATTCGAGGAGGTCAGCCGCAATGGTGCCGTAGAGCCATGTGAGCACCACACAATCCATCCGTGCCCAGGTCGCATGTTCAGGGAAGGCGGCGTCGGAGAGGACGTGGTCGGAGAGCTCGTACTTGCCGAGCGTGACGAGGAACAAGCCGCGCCACTTGGAGTAGTTGGCAGCGCCGATGTCGAGGACGACGGGAACGAGGGCCTTGACGTTCAGAACGGACACCGCCTGGGCGTGGAGGGCGTCGACGGCGTCGGAGGTGAGCGGCGCGCCCCCGGACGCGGAACCGACGGGTTGTTCGTCGTGTGCTGATGGTGGTGGCAGACCGAGAGCAGCGAACAGGCTCGTGAGATCGGCCGGGGCAGAGGAGTCTTGGTCGCCGGACGCGTTGGCGGGAGGGAGGCCGAGAGCAGCACGGAGTGCTGCAGCGTCGACGGTGACCGTTGTCGAAGGAGGCGGACTGGACGCCGTGGCCGCTGTGGTGGTAGGAGGAGCGCGTGGATTCTTGTCGACGAGGGCAGAGATCGCTGCCTGGAGAGCCTTGACGGTTGCAGACGAGGTGGCGTCGACGAGAGCCATGGCGGCGACACGATCGTCAGGAGACGCCGAGTCGTCGGGGGTGAGGGTCTGCCGGATGGCAGAGGTGGCGGCGTCAGTCAGGGAGGTGATCGCCGCGGTGAAAGCCGCGTCGTCAGCGGACGACCTGAGGGCCGGTGAGGGGAGAAGCCGGCGGCGGCTAGAGGGTAGGGTTTAGCGGAAGCGAGGTGATCGGGAGTCTGATACCATGAAAGCAGAGATAGCTCAATGCGATAGATTGATTCATCACGGAACATGTGTACATATAGCCTCTGCCATTCCACGAATATCTCAACCGACTTATAAGCAGAATCGGGAGAATCGGGAAGGAGAACGGCAAAAACAGAAATAGATAGACATGCACACAAATATCGCTAACAATGTTAGGAAACCGGCCACCCACACGGACACCGCATCGAGGGCACGCCTGTGCACCGCATGGCGGCAAGGCCGTGCCTGCGCCTCGCACAAAGGCAGTGAGGTCGCACCGTGCCACGACCGCGAACCTGCGCCAGGTGCGCGTACAACGCACGCACGCCATGGCAGCACAGTCAGGCAAGAGAGAGGATGAAGAAACGAAGAAGAAAAAGAAACGGAAACGCACGGCGCACCATGCTGCAGCCTGGACGCCTGCGCCCACGCCCCCGCCGGGCTGCGCAGCTGCACCGGCGTCAAAATCCCGTCGGCTATACGGGAGAGAAGAAAATACGAAGACGAACAAGAAAAGAAAGAGAAACGGGGAAGGCAGCGTCGATGGCGCCGCCATCCGCCGCCGCCCGCGCCAGCGCCAGCACGAGGCCGCCGCGCCGTACGGCCGTGCCTGCGCCCGCACCGAGGCCAGAGCCGACTCACTCATCCCGCGCCCGTGCCAAGGCTGCCATCGCGCCAGGCCACGCCTGCGCCGCCGCCGCATCCACGTCGGGCTGCCACGCCCACGGCCGGCCGCCACGTCCCACCGGGCCTCCGCACTCGCGCCGTCGAACGGCAGCGCCCTCCCCATGGCGGCTTCCGAGCGCTGTGCACGCACCAAGGCAGCACGTTCCGATGCGGTGGCCATCGGGCCACCACGCCCGCCGTCGCGCCACCGCATGACCTCGGCCGCGCTTGCCGCGCTGCATCCGCCGAGAAGGCCGTCTTCCGCGCCGCGCCCGCAGCGTCGGCCGCTGTCTGCGCCGATGCACCACCGCCGCACGGCCACGCCGCTGCGGCCGCGCAGGGCCGGTTCGTCGAACGGCCGCACCCCGCTGCGCCCGCGCCGAAGCTGCGCCAAGGGCCGCTGCGCTTGCGCCTCCCGCCGTGCCTGCGCCTCGCCGCCGCATGGCTGAGCCGCCATCGCCCTGTCGCGCGCCCCAGCCGTCCTGCCGCACATGGCAGGCGGCACCATCTGGGAAGATGGGAAAAGGACAGAGAAAGGGAAAGGAAAAGGAAAGGAAAAAAGGAAAGAATCTTCCATTTTTCATAAAAGCCCTTGTAATTCTAGGAAACTAAAGCCTGCTACTCTTCCTTGAAACTTTTGCGCTTTAAACCCTGAACTTTCTAGAAAATACACACATAACCCTCTGCATTGGGATATTAGTTGGAATGGCATACGGAATTTGCAAAATCGACAGAAAAATCATATTATCGCATAAAAGAGTCCCGGATTTTGAATATTGATCCTGACTTTGCATTTGAGGCACTTTTATTGCTAATATTTATGATTATGAAATTTATTTATCGTATTTATGATTATTGATTATTTGTAATGCTTTTATTATCTTTAATTAATATATTTGTGGTAAAATATATAGACTTAGAATATATTGGAATTATTTGTAGGAGTTTTTTTGTGCATTTTACATGAATGTAATTTGCGTATATTTTTGAATAACTGAAGATGACTGGCATCGTGAACTAGAAGTTGGTTGAATCAAGAATATGTCTGACATATGCATTCAATGTCGAAATCATAATGGACAAGAAGCTCCAGGACACCATTAAACCAAACACTCTGTTCACTGATTTGATGAAATTGATCAAGCATTTCGATCTCTCATCGGTGCCTCCAACCTACTCTGATGAATGAGTATGCTAAATGGATGAGCGCGTTGGCACTTTTTTGATTGGACGAAAGAAGCGATCTAGAAGACTATGATGCACCCCTCACCACTCATCAAGCAAGAATGGGTATTTTCAACAATAATTCACTGAGCAAATGACCCAGAGAGTACGGTAATACAGTGCACCTAATTTGCACCGAATACTGTGGAAACACTCGATGATTCTACCCGAACACAACGAAAGTCGCACGCAAGCATTACTAGTGCAAATACAAGAAGTATGCCTAACTAGTTGATAATAGAATTGTGTAATGTTCAGAATAGTGTTCACTAGAATAACATTGTCTTCCTAAACCACCTAGCATAAGTTGATAATGAAATTAACACGAGCAGCTAGCCTGGTGCATTTACCTCAATAAAAGAAGAGGAAAAAAGGAGTAGAACATAGGTCAAGGTGAACAATCTAGAACCATGCACTCATGAATACGAAAAGAAAAGAACGATCCTAGTAGCATACCCACCATGAATTGAAGGGGAGAACTTCTAGTTTATTTGCATGGCTATGGATGTAGAATGTCCCATGCTAGACCAGATCGGTCCTGAAATTTATATCAAAATAGAAAATCATTGCAATAGCTACCGAGCAAAGAAGCTCACTATGAAGTTAATTGAATCCGATGTATTGGAATACTTCGTTGAATTAATACTTTGTCAGCATTTGTTGCAACTTTTGAATCAAATATTGAATTGAATAAATGGTTTTTGCCCAAGTAGAGCAGACATTTTCCCTATAATACATGATTATTCCAGTATAAATTAGCATATTTAAGGCATTTACTATTTTGTTGCTATTTCCTAGCACATGATTATAATGCTTTGAATTTTGTGTATCACCCAAACATAAAAGAAAAAGAATGAATTGTGGACTGCATAACCACAGATAGCACTTTAAGAGAAAGAGGTATTTCCAGATGCGTAGAACTGGAAATATTATGACCTTTGCTGGATGCAACAATTGGATTTGTTGGCCTAGAAAGTGCTACGGTGTACCTATGGAATAATTATGCACTATATAAAAGCATCTATTGTCCATTAATCCCCTTGAACTCTCTAAAAGTGTGATGATTTTGGGCTACACTACCTTTTAGCAATAGATTTTTAAGCGTATTGGTCTTAGAATTATAATAATAAACATTACAACTCGTATGGTCATAGCACATATATTCATAACTTTTCTAAATCATAAAGATTTATGTGCTAGTATGTATCAATAGGAGATTAATGCATAGATCACATATCACGAAGATATAATTCTAGCATCCCTGAATTGGATAGCAAGAAATACTTGCGATCCTATTTTGGTACTATTTGGATAGAGGCGCTTCCGAATGCGAACATCCAATGTCTATTTGACACCGTATCTATTGCCAAGATTGATCCAACAAGATCACATGAATTCGAACAAATTTCACTAATCATCTTTAGAAGTCCACGAGGACAATGCTAGAATAGCATTTGATAATTGGTAAACTAGCAGCACGAAGTACCAAATACCCGCATGAACGGATTAAGTATAAGCTATGAATTGTAATATTTTCTATGTCATTGTTGTAATACCCGCAGTATGAAAAGACATGTAGTCCTGAAAGCAACAGGTTTTGAAAGAGAATTTAGATGATTGGCATGAATATCCACCCTACAACTAGTGCTATTGCATCTACTTAATTTATGTGCATATCCCACTATCATAGTACATTGTAAAAGGCTCTCTCCGAAAGTCAAAAACTTTAAATGGAGATAGTTATGAAGCCTAAATTGCTTAACTAAATAAGAATTATTTCCAGTCATTTAGGGGAAGAGAATGAACCCTTGGATAGGAAATGTTATGAAATATGATAGTAGAAAGAGACTAATACATTTTACATTGCACTAGTACATTTTACATTGCACTAGTGAATGCAAAGTAAGTAACAAAAGTATACAAAAGGAATTAAAACTGCCAAATCACTCCGTGATTTTTTTTATTGCGAAGAGTTTGGCTAAGTTGCATGAATAAAATGAACCGGAGAAGGGTGAAATACCGAAGATAACAAAGGTATCTCTCATCTTGCCCAGAGGCCTCGAATAAAAACAATAGGACAAGAAACTCTAGTTCCTCGCGCCCCTAAGTAACCGGAGATGTCTGGTGAAAACAGGGCAAGAGGGACTACCAAACTCAAAGTCACTAAAAATACCCCACTGAATAGAAGGGGAGCCAGTTGAGATCTGGCAAGTGGTATGAAACCTCAGAACAAGCATGCCACATCTTCCCATCAAGGAAGAAAATCAGCAGTTGGAGTGCACACGAACGCTGATACACTAAAAGGATCATGCCCACATCAAGAAGTATTAAGCAAGAAGAAGAAGCATATGAAAAATGCATATCCTATTATATCCATGGATACTCGTATAAAGTCTCATACAACCAATAGAAGTTGGAAATAAGACCTATTATGGGTAATGTCTTCTTTAGACAACAAAACTCATTGGCAGTCAACCAGGAGTTGAAAAAGAATTAACCAACTAGAAATTGATAAGAAAAACTCAACTTGGATGTTGACACCATTGAAGATAGAATCAATGGATGCTCTTCAGGAGCTTGGATCGGACATTTGCATAACAATACATGAAGAAGTACTAAGTCCTGATCCAACATAGAATAAATAGAATAATTTGGAAATAATTGAAAAAACAAACTCGTTCGTTTTGAATTTGAGTTCGATTTAAAATGAAATGTTTGGCCAAATCCAAATCACACTTACGCTTGCAGCTAAAAGCATGCGTCAGATGAAAGTCTAGTACATCAATACAACAACACTTAAAAAATGTTTAAGGTGTATGGTTTTGGAGTAGTCAATTATCGCCAAATCGGAATGAAATTTTCAAACACAAGTGTGTGATAACAACACTCGAATACTTGGCTAATTGAACTAAACTAAACTAAGCATCATTGAACTATACAAGGCCTTGGCATGGCTTTGAGAGATGGTTACCCCGCTTCAGCAATTGGGGTTTGAAAACTATCTCAACCCCATCATTTATGAAATTAAAGCAGCATATATCGCACATATGCAAATAAGTTACGTGTGGAGCAAACTCACTAAGCATATGAACCCCAAGTTTTTTTATGCACATGAATTGCATAAAAGCAACAAACTAAGTTATGTGGAAATCTTGCAGATTTATCCACTAATTCATTTTCGACATCTTTTAAATAGATGTGTCCGAGAAACCGGAATAATGAGACTTAGAGAAAATGCAAAATTCAGGAGGAGAATTTCACTGACTCATTCCAGAATCTAGATATAGAAAATCAAGTACCCAAAATCAATCTAGAAAGATTGAACGAAGAATTACGTGGATTGTACTCTTTTTCCCTTGGATAAGTTTTCATACAGTTTCTTATCAAGGTTTTTAATGAGGCAATTCGTGCAGCATTGCAAGCGTATGCTATACTCTTTCTCCAAATTTTTTCCAATGGGTTTTTATAGAGTTTTGATGAGGCATAGACATCACGCAGTGAAGGCCCAAGATTTGAAAGTGCATTAAAAATATAAGAAAATCATAAAAATAATGAGAAAACATTTGAAATAGTTTAAAACTATTATAAAATTTTAAAAATCATATATAATTAGCACATGATCGATTAAGTGCATTAAAAATAAAATAAAGTTATAAAAATAATGAGAAAACATTTAAAATATGTTAAAAATTGTTATAAAATTTCAAAAATCATATATAATTAACCCATGCTCAATTAAGTGCATTAAAAATAAAATAAAGTCATAAAAATAATGTGAAAACATTTAAAATATATTGAAAATTGTTATAAAATTTTAAAAATCATATATAATTAACCTACAAATAGGTTATATCATTAGTGGATGTGTGCGTTTAACACACAAACAGGTTGGTTTACTTATTATTACTGCATCATCTCATCCATATCTGAAAGCATTTTTATCACCCCAAGCGCTAGTATTGTTCACGCGCCGCCGCCCTGTCAATCAATGAATCAATGGAATACAATGATCAATCCTCGGCTCGGGAATACACAATATGCTTCAGTTGATCATAATAGAAATAGAGGAATCTTCAATACATTAAAAATAATTTACAACGTCATGGTTGACCTCATGTACTTTCTCCTAATAAATGTTCCTTCGCTATGATCGTTGCGTAAGTAAGGTGTCCTTGTTTGATAGGAGGATGCTCGGGTCAACCGTCACCGCGAACGGAGGTTGCCCATCAAACTGATCTTAATCTTCGTTAGTCTTATTCTCGACTCCGACAAATTTCATTTTCCCTGGGAAAACCACGTGACGCTTTGGCTCATCGGGCCCTTTCCTTTTCTTTGGTTTGCTAGACATGTCCTTCACATAGAAAACTTTCATTACATCATTGGCATCGTCAAAGTATCCAACCGTGGTAAGGTCAACTGTTGTCATCCCACAGTCATCAACCGTTACGCCTCCACGAGTCAGCCTAACCC
The DNA here is from genome assembly GCA_008326285.1 of Oryza officinalis. Classification (NCBI taxonomy): domain Eukaryota; kingdom Viridiplantae; phylum Streptophyta; class Magnoliopsida; order Poales; family Poaceae; genus Oryza; species Oryza officinalis. The sequence continues at coordinate 17,201,552 of BDMV01000001.1, read as the reverse complement.
ATTGGCACTGAAACAAAGGGACCTTCAGAGGTCCATAATCGAGTACCCATATCTCATCGATGGCACCGTAATACGTCCTAGTTGTCCCCATGGCATCGATATGAACAACAGTGTTCTGATTCATGCTCTTTTTGTCTTGGGCTACTGTGTAAAATGTATACTCGTTGATCTCATATCCTTGGAATGTTGAGATTGACCAAGATGTTCCCCTCGCCAGGAAGGCTAGTTGTTGGTCAATCGTCTCGTTACCCATGAGATGTTGTCGCAACCATGAGGGAAAAGTATCAATGTGATGACGTGTAATCCAGGCATCGGACTTACCGATGTTTTTGGAGCGAACAACCGCTAAGTGCTCCTCAATGTAAGTAGCCACCAACGAAGATTGTTGTAGAACCGTGAAATGTTTTTTGTGGAATAAATCGTTGTCTACAGTTATTATTGCTTTCCTTCCAAGAGTCCCCTTTCCCGTAGTCTCCCCTCGTGGCTTGACTCAGGGACCCTAATTGGACGAAGGTCTTCAATAAATTCTACACAGAACTCAATGACCTCCTCTATTCCATACCCCTTGGCGATGCTTGCTTCAAGACAAGAACGGCTATGAACATACTTTTTTAGAATGCCTATGTACCTCTTGAAAGAGAACATATTGTGTAAGTACACAGGACCGAGAATACCGATCTTTTTGACAAGGTGTCATAAAAGATGCATCATTATATTGAAGAAGGATGGTGGAAAGATCATCTCAAAACTCACAAGACATTGCACCACGTCATTTTGTAGGGCTGTTAATCTGTCTAGATTTGATGATCTTCTACGAAATTGCGTTCAGGAAAGCACATAGCTTTGTTATTGTTACCCGGACATTGTGAGAAAGGATACCCCAAATTATAATTGGAAGCAGTTGTGTCATCAACACGTGGCAGTCATGAGACTTTAGGGTTGTAAACTTTTTCTTTCATGCTAATTATTCCCTTTATATTCAAGGAGTATCCAGACGGTACCTTAATGCTGTTCAAGCATTCAAATATATTTTTCTTCTCTGTTTTGCTCAAAGTGTGACTGGCTGGACTCAAGTAATGGCTTTCTTTTTCCTTCGATTCCAGATGAAGGCCGTCGCGTTGTTTCATATGCTTCAGATCATTACGTGCTTCAAGTGTATCTTTCAACTTCCTATATACACCAAGGAAGCCTAGCAGGTTGAGGCAAAGGTTCTTAGTTAGGTGAATCACGTCGATTGCGTGGCGGACGTCTAAGACTTCCCAATAGGCTAACTCCCAAAAAATAGACTTCTTCTTCCACATCGCCGCGTGACCATATTCACTTGCTATAGGTTAGCTGCCAGGTCTTTTTCCAAATACTACTTTTAAATCTTTCACCATAGCAAATACAATTTTTCCGTTATGATGTTTAGGCTTAGTACGGTGGTTTGCCTTCTCTTCAAAATGTTTGACTTTCTTTCGTATAGGGTGGCTTGCAACAAGAAATCAACGATGGCCCATGTACACAACCTTCCTACAATGCTTCAAATACGTACTTCCAGTATCATCCATACAGTGGGTGCAAGCCTTATACCCCTTGTTTGATTGTCCGGATAGGTTGCAAATTGTAGGCCAATCGTTAATGGTTACGAACAACAACGCTCGTAGGTTAAATTGCTCATGTTTGTCCTCATCCCACATAAGGACACCTTCTTTCTTTCACAACAGTTTTAGATCTTCAACCAATGGTCGTACACATCAATGTCGTTAACAAGTTGCATTGGGCCTTGAATAATAATCGACATCATGATGTACTTCCGCTTCATGCATAACCAAAGGGAAAGGTTTTAGATACACATGGTCATAGGCAAAGTATTATGACCAATGCTCATCACTCCAAATAGATTCATGTCATCGTACTTAAACCGAACCTTATCGTTTCGTGCATCCTTTTCAAAGTCTTGAAATATTATGTTGATGTTTCGCCACTGCGACCCATATATCGGCGAGGTGTCTCAGCACCCCCTCTTGTTTACGTTCTTCTACGTGACAACGCATCATTCTAGCATGCGCTTTGTTCCTAAACAAACGTCTCAGCCGTGGTATTATAGGAAAATACCACATCACCTTAGCAGGAACTCTCTTCTTCGAAGATTGTCTATCAACATCACCTGAGTCATCTCATCTAATCTTGTATCGTAGTGCCTTACAAACCAGGCATGCTTTTAGGTTATCGTACTCCTCACCGCGATAGAGAATACAATCGTTCGGACATACGTGTATCTTTTGGACTTCCAGTCCTATAGGGCAGACTATCTTCTTAACTTCGTACGTTGTTTCGGCACTTCGTTTTCCTCGGGAAGAATATTCTTTACGAGTTTCAATAACTCACCAAATGCCTTGTCAGTCACACCATTTTTTGCCTTCCATTGCAAGAATTTCAGCATGGTACACAACGTTTTGTGCCCTTGTTCGCAACCTGGGTATAAGGATGTTTTGTGGTCCGCTAACATCCGCTCCAATTTCTGAGCCTTCTTTTTACTTTTGCAGTCCTTCTTTACGTCGCACAACATCTGACCAAGATCATCCGCATCATCCTTTTCTTCAATAGCTCTGTCAGCCTCGTCTGTTGTATTTTCTGCAAATCGATCGTATTGAGCCCAGTCCGGAATGTTGTCATCTTCTTCATCTTCTTCCATTGCAACCCCTGATTCTTCGTGCGAGGTCTAACTATTATAGCTAGGCATGAATCCTGACTCCAACAAGTGGATATGAAGAGTTCTTGATGTAGAATACTTATTCTGGTTTTTGCACTTTTTGCATGGATAACATATAAAACCCTTAGCTTGTGGGCATTGGCCACACTTAAAAAATAATGCATGCCATCAATGAATTCCTTCGACCGTCGGTCCACGGTGTACATCCATTGCCGATTCATCTACAAATGTAAAGGAAGTCCACAAAAGTGAAACTACTTAAATAATCATATAATAATTTAAAATATCATAATTAAACTGAAAACTGACGGTTTTAATGAATTCTTCTTATTTCTAACGATTTTAACGAGTTTTAAATGGACTTAAACGGAGTCATGGTTAATTATTTATAAATTCAAGAAGTTTTAAAAAATTATATATATATATATATTTCTTTGTATTATCCTTATTTTAATTATTTTCAATAGTTTTTTCAAAATTTTGAACATATTTTTAATGCATTCTACTTATTTCCAACTATTTGAATGATTTTTAAATGAACTTAATTTTCTACTCTTTTATTTTTATTTTCTATATTATTCCTTTGTTGTCCTTTTTTTAAACATTTCTATCCAAATATTTCTAATTTTTTGAAGTACCCTAATTTTCCCTAAACAATTTTTCTCTCTCATCTTTTTTCCATACACCTTTTTAGGGAGAATAATGTATAAAAACATAGCTATAAATATAAAATGTTGACCATACATTAATAGAGGATAAAGTTGCTAACATTTTAGATCTCTTCGATTTGTATAATATTATCAAAATATTTTCGCAACAAATTTTGACAGCACCTTCCTTCCTCTTCCTTTCACTTTACAGCAATGGCTCGGGCTGAAGAAGGAAAAAAACCTATATAAAGGACATGATCTTAGTACCGGTTGGTAGCACCAACCGGTACTGAAGATCCCGAGGGACCTGATACGGTCTGAAAATATTTGAACCGGTGCTAAAAATGATAGCAATATGCTGTTGGGTGTTTTAACCGGTGCTAAAGACCTTCTTTAGCACCGTCTTTAGCATCGGTTTGTTAAACATCCAAGATATTTGTTGTTTTTGCCGATCGAGCAAAGATCGGTTGTTCAGTAGTGACTGTGCCCTCGACTCCATCGACGGCCGCCTCCTCCTGCAGCGTGACGGCGACACAGTCGTCCGCCTCCTCAAACCGCTCACTGACGACGTCGTCGACCTCCCACCGCTTGCCACCCTCCTCACCTAGTTTTTCAAAGGTCAGCTATAGTGGTCTGTGGAAACCAGGCTCAACATCATCCGACGAGAAGTACGTTCTTGTGTTTCGGTAAGCCGGGAGGGGGACATCACCGTCATGATGGCCTTCGGCATCATGCCCTACGTTGCCGCTGCCACCGCCGAAGACAGGCAATGGACCATGCTCAATTGCGGCCTAGGCGGAATAACTCGTGCCTGGGTCGCCTTGGAAGGGAAGCTATATACATCATCGATAATAAGTGGACGTGCGCCGTTAAGGGTTTTCCAGATAGACCCGCCACAGCAGCAGCAGCATTCGTCGTCATCGTCATTGTCATCGTCGTCATCGTCGTCGTCATCGCCGCCGCCGCCGCTGCGGCCCAAGCTGATCGCCACCATCCCCAAGGAGACGCTGATCTGCCAACCTCTCTACTTGGTAGAACGTGATTCGAAGATACTGGTGGTTGGCCATAAGAACACGTCCTTCTCGCGGATGACGATCTACAGGCTCGCGGACCTCGCCGCCGCCTCGGGCTCGGCACCCCCTGTTGCCTGCAGCATCGGAGATGATGCTGCCATCTTCATCGGATGTAGGGCTTTGTGCGTCTCCGGCATGGCACTGCCGGCGGGCGTGGGCGGCAGTGTCATCTGCATCCAGTGGCGATTCTAGCAGGTAGGATCCATCAGGCTCTAGCCTATCCTCCAATTTTTGCAAAAAAATTTCAAGTAGGTATCATCAAGCATCAGCGGCATCATGGAGTTCATGGCGACTTACGCTCGGTGGCTCGAGGAAGAAGATGAACAGCTCTGCGGGAGAAAGAAGGCCGAAGCGGCAAAGCGGGAATTTTTTTTGTTTTTAGATTTTTTTTTTTTAATATTTACAGAAATATTATAGCGCCCGAAAAAATTACAGAAATAGATCCTACCGCCCTTTGAAAGGGCGGTAAGATGATGTGGCACACGGCGCCGTGTGCGTCTTGACGGCGCGCACGGGTCGCGGTGTGCCGAGGGGCTTGCCGCCCTCTGCAAGGGCGGCAACATTCTGCCCCTTCGGTTAGCTCCAGGGTTTCAATTACCGCGGTAAACCGCGCGGTTACCGCGCTTACCGCGGGGGTACGGTAAGGGGTAAACCGCGGTAACCGCGTCAAATTCAAATAAAATTGAAAAATAATTTGAATTTTTGAAAAATTTTGTACGGTTTGTCACGGTTACCGCGGTTACCGTGCGGTAACCGTGCTTACCGCCGGGGCGCGGTAACCGCGGCCCCGGCGGTAATTGAAACCCTGGTTAGCTCATGTGGCAACCGCGGTTTGGCGCGGTTACCGCGCGATGTGTAATGGGTCGCACAGTAACGGGCCGGCCCATTTTTTTTTTCTTTTTCCAATTTTCAAATTTATTCTCCGTTTTGCTCTCAAATTTGAATAAATATTACTCTTTTTTGAGAAATTTCTTCACCATAAAACACTATAAATCAAGCACTACCTTCACCATTTTTTTTGATTTTTTTTTTTTTTTTTTAAATTTTTGAATTTGGACGAATTTTATTAAACCGTACCGCGCGGTACGGGTTACCGTACCCCCGCGGTACGGGCGGTAACCGCGGTAACCGCGCGGTTACCGGCGGTTTTAGTAACCCTGGATGTAGGTAACTTAGTAGATCTGTAGTATTTGTAGTTATTAGGTTTGTAGTTTTAAATGTTGTTGAGTAACATTGCAATAGAATATATAAAAATTTAGGTACGTTGCAAAGAAGATATTACACTGTAGTCGTTTATTATGTAAAATAACGGCCTAGTAATTAACTTTACAGATATGTCCAGTAAACTTATATTTCAACTATACCATGGTCAAGGAAACGTCCGTTATGGGCCAACTGGGGTAGATCTGTCAGAATTTATTGTAACAGCAAGGGGAATTGATAGGCCAGCCGAGAGGAGTGTACCTTCTATAAAAAAATGGTTGATGCGGGGCTTGGGAGTTGATCCACAGACTAGTGACATTACAATCTATGTTGTAGTAAGTCGGGCAACAGAGGGTTTTTATTGGGAACTAATGCCGGTTCAAAACTCTGGGATGTGGAGATGGTATGTGGAGAATGCATTGCAACGTGGGTGGCCTCTAGCTATGGTTCCGTATGTTCATCCGAAGGATCCAAGTGTACAGATGAACATGGATGATGGCGAGGGGCCAAGTGCAGAAGTGAATGAGATTGAAGTGGATCAGGTCAATGCACCAGAGGAAGATGGAGTAGCTCCAGTAGTAGCTCCAGTAGGCATGCAACCTGGTGGAGTGGCTGACGAGGGGGAGACTGTGGGTGCCATTGTGGACGAAATGGAAAAAGAGGATCGTGACAACGAGCGTGTGGAGGAAGATGATTCGTCAGATGATGACGAGAACAATATTAATCCAGCTGAATGGGCTAGTGATGATTTTTCTGGTTTGGTCATCTCTGAAGGGGAAAATGTGAGATGGGAGTACAAGGAAAACGAGATTATCGAGGGAGCGAGGTATGGTAATGGAGAAGACATGAAGGAGGCGGTGAAGCATTATGCAGTGTCACTTCATAGGGAGTTTTGGGTTGCCAAGTCTAACCGGACACAATATGAAGTTAGGTGTGTTAATGAAAAAGATGGGTGTCCGTGGAGAGTGCACGCCTATAAGGGGAAATGGAAGGACTACTGGACAGTGTCGGTCGTTACGAAACATACTTGTTATCTACCTGGTGTTCAGAAATACCACAGGAACATTACATGTGCATTTGTTGCATCTGAGATGTATGCGCATGTCGTGGACAATCTGGCATATGAACCGAAGTCAATAATCCGACATATCGAACAGACATTCAAGTATACAATTAGCTATGCCAAGGCGTGGAGGGCCAAACAGAAAATAATAGAGATGAGATTTGGAACTTATGAAGCCTCATATGACAATTTGCCACGTCTGCTATCTGTTATCCAACAAAGAAACCCTGGGACCTCTTGTGCACTCAAGACATTCCCCTCAATTGAACATCCTGGCAAGACTGTGCTGCAAAGAGCGTTCTTAGCTCTACATGCATGCAAGATGGCATTCGTGCACTGTCGTCCAGTTCTTTGTATTGATGGCACATTTTTGACCGGGAAGTATCGGGGCCAGATACTAACAGCAATTGGGGTAGATGGGAACAATCAGGTATTACCGTTGGCATTTGCTTTTGTCGAGAGCGAGAACACCGACAGCTGGTACTGGTTCCTCCATCTGGTTAAGACAGAAGTTGTTGGTATGAGGCCCAATGTGTGTCTAATACATGACAGGCACGCCGGTATGCTTCGAGCGATAGAAGAGTTAAAGTTTGGGAGTATGGAAAGAGGATACCCTGGCCAGTGGGAAGATGTACAAAGCAGGTGGTGCATGCGTCATATGGGAGCTAATTTCTTCAAGCAATTTAAGAACAAGGAGTTGATGAACATGTTCAAGAGGCTATGCAATCAGAACCAGGAGAAAAAATTCAATGAGCTTTGGAAGAGATTAGATGAGTTGACAGGCAAATGTAGTGACCAGCGTGCAACAAGACCAGCGGCCGCTGTACCTGACCCTCCTCAAGCACTCGGAGCTCTCCCAACAGACAGTGTAACATTGGTTAGAAGAACTGGGGAGCAAATTCGAAAATTTTCTCAGTGGATTGAGAATGAGCCAAAAGAGAAATGGGCTAAGACTTATGACACAGGTGGTGCTAGATATGGTATAATGACAACAAATTTGGCGGAAGTTTACAACTGGGTGATGCGCGGTGTCCGTGGACTCCCACTAGTTGGTATAGTGGAGTTCATTTTACATGGGACATGCAAGTATTTCAGGGAGCGGTTCCAAGCAGTTTTTCCCTCTATGCCGAACAACAACATTTTATTTGGAACTTTCATGGAGAAAAAACTAGCGGAGTGGCGTGCAAAGGCCATGAAACATCGAGCTCTAGTGCAAGGTACCCAACAACACAGGTTTGAGGTACTCTGCCAAGACAAGGCAGGCAGGGGTATCTACCGCAAGAGAGTAAAGCAGGAGTGCGTTCTCAAAGACGACGGCACATGTCATTGCTCCTGTAGAAAGCCGACGCTGCTCCACAGGCCATGCACCCATGTCATTTCCGCGGCATCTGAGTGTGGCATCCAAGATGCAGTATATGTGTCACAATACTTCTCCAAGCAAGCAATATATCACACATGGAGTGGCGAGATTTTTGGCTTCGGTGTAGCTGGGGAGTTCACAAAGATTAACGATCCGATAATCTATATTCCTGACCCAACGAAACTCCGAGACAAGGCGGGACGGAGGAAGACTCGGCGCATCCGCAACGATATGGACGAGTCGGAGGCAGGCAGGGTGAAGCGGTGCAGCAAATGCGATGAACGTGGCCACACCTACAAGTATTGTCCTGAAGACAAGGAAAAACCAAGTGCGGCAGAGGCAGGTCTATCAGGATCAGCAGCAGATGGAGCTCGCCCTACGGGTGAAGGCACTACTTCAAGGCGACCCCGTCCTAGACGTTCTCGTGGAACGTCCGGTTACGTGGTGTAGTTCGTGTGTTGTATGTTGGCAAAAGGCTTTGCTTGTAATTTCGTTCGAACTTATCGATATGTTCGCATTGTGTTGTGTTGCGAACCACTTGTTAGACTTCCGCATGTAATGTCTTTATGTTTTACGGCTTGTAATTTTGTTTTATGTTATTTCATTCTCGTTACGTGCCTTTGTGTAACGAAAGTTATGTTCTCAATAATCTGCACTCTTGCATGTCTCTATAAGTATTCTTCCGTTTCAGATAACTTGTTTTTACAATTATATTATTACCTTCTTATTTACCCTAACATGTAACACGTTATTTGCAGAGATGGCACATCCTGAGTTGTTGGATCCGGCGATAGATCAGCGCCACCGGTCGTACCTTACTGCGGTGGAGGGGGCTCAGCTTGGGACGTTCCGTCCACGGTCGTCACGCGAGCGACTTTTGGTTCACGACTCCTTCGTCGAGAGGTATGGTTTTACTGTGTTCACGACACCGGGCTTACCTTACTACGGTGGAGGGGGCTTAGCAATGTGTTCATTTTAACGTCTGGTATTATTTCGCTTTCGCAGGTTGCGTGAGGCCGGTCTCTTACCGTTGGCTCGGCTAGTTGAGGCCGCCACCGGCGACGCTGACGTGACGAGACGTTGGGACCCGGACAGGTCCCTCCTAGCAGCGTTGGTCGACCGGTGGAGGCCGGAGACGCACACTTTTCACCTGCCGTGCGGTGAGGTAGCCCCTACCCTGCAGGATGTCTCGTACTTGTTGGGGCTACCGCTCGCGGGAGACGCTGTCGGGCCAGTTGACATGGGTGTGGACTGGAAGGACGAGCTGACGGCACGTTTCGCACCCGTGCAGCGCCTACCAGGTCTACCGCTCGAGCCGTTGCAGCAGCACCGCAACACCGGGCCTACGAAGAGGTGGCTGCTTCAGTTCACTGTAAGTTCTTTCTACCTAAACTGACGTGTATTATGTACGTAACTTGTAAAGTGCCTAACATTTCATCCAACGCTTGCAGGTTGACCAGCTACCGGAGGAGGCCGACGAGTACTCCTTCAGCCGTTGTTTGGAGGCGTACTTGTTGTGGCTTTTTGGGTGGGTGATGTTCTGTGGTAGTCACGGACACTCGGTCGACCGGGGTCTCGTGCACTACGCCAGGAGCATCGCCGACGCCGCGGTCGGTGAGGTGCCTCAGTGGAGTTGGGGCTCCGCGTTGCTGGCGGCTCAGTACCGTGGCCTCTGCGAGGCTTGTACCAGGACGGACCCTGGCGCGATCTTCGGTGGGTGCCCTCTCTTCATTTCTCTTTGGGCGGCTGAGAGGTTTGCGATCGGCCGCCCCCTTGTGGAGCACCACCCTTACGACGCGTCGCTGTACGAGAACAGACCGGCGGTCGACTACCCAACGATGGGTACTCTGTGGTGCCGGCGTCAGGTACGTCGCTAGTATTTGGTAATGTTGTCCTACTATTGTTAACTTCATCCTACGTCACACTGACCTTATTGTATTGCAGCGCCGATGGGCTCACGTGCAGGTTAGGCGGTCGTACGCGGAGTTTGTGATGGAGTTCGACCGCCTTCTGCCGACGGACGTAGTGTGGGAGCCCTACAGTGCCTTGCTTACCCACAGTCGGGCGCCGCTAGGCCTGTCCACACTCTGCACGAGGGACCAGGCGTACTGGATGACTACGGTTCCGATGGTGTTCGACATCTGTGTCGAGCCGCACGCACCTTACCGCGTGATGCGGCAGTTCGGCTTCCGTCAGTCCTTTCCAGTCCCGTTTCCGGCGGGCGTCACGGCTGCCGTTCACCGGTAAGCCGTTTTACTACGATTTAATATGTTGCATTAACATCGGGCTGTCCATAATAATTTGCTTTGTTTGTCGTTCGCCCTAATACAATACATTAATTTGCAGGTACTCGCGCAAGGGTCAGCACTCAGCTGGTCACTGGCCTGCCAAGTTGGGGCCTTTTCTCGACGACTGGTTGCTTGCTACCGAGGAGGTCGTGGACCACGCGGGAGAGCCACACACGGAGGAGGGGTATGAGGCGTACCTACGTTGGTACCAGCCACGCACCCGTACTAGAGTCACCTACGCTCCGACGGAGCAACAGGCCCACGCCGCGAGCGCCAGAGACCTCTACGCCAGGCACCGCGACCAGGACTTCGCTCGTGCGGTGAGTACCTTGCATCGCACCATCGTCTCATCATCCTTTCTGTTGGACAAAGGCTACGAATATTTACGTTGTAATTAACCGTGCAGGCCGTTGAGTGCAACAGGGTCGTCGTTGATGCTACAACGGCGATCCAACGGTTAGGCGCGGGGATTGAGGTGGGGGCAGACGAGCACCTGTCGACGTACACGCGGATACGGGACTCGATGCGCTCGGTTCTCCGTGCGCTGACCTGTCGTGCTGCCGACGTTGCTCAGGCAGACGCAGCACCACAGGTGCGTCCCCGACCGACTGCTCCTCGTCCAGCTGCGCACGTTCCTAGGCCGACACCCCCTCCCTTCGGAGGTACGTATATTCAAGGTCTATTTGTACATCATCAATCAATTGATACTCAATTTATGTGTAAGCTTACAAGTGTCGCGTCGTCGATGTGTAGGCTTCGCTCAGCCTGGGACGACGCCGGGCGCCCACTCCTGGCAGGCTGCGGGGTCATCGTCACAGGCAGGTGCGTCGGCCTCGCTGTCTACACAGTTTTGGCAGGACGCCGGGACTTCGTCACAGCCGGGCGGCACGTCTGTTGCGTCGGCCTCGCTGTCTGCGCAGTTCTGGCAGGACGCCGGGACTTCGTCTCAGCCGCCCGGCACGTCTTGGCAGGGTCCTACCGGGACTTCGTCCGAGCACGGGTGGGCTTCCGCCACGCACTTCGACCTTAGTGACTTCGACTTCCCGGACATTATCGGTCCCTCACAGCTTGGAGGCGCACCGCCGGTGCACACGCAGGAGCAGTCGCCCTCCACCCCACTCCCAGACCCTCGCGCTACCCGTGCTGTCCCACCGGATCGCTTCACGTACTCCCAGGACCACGTGCGAGCACAGGCCCGGAGGACCAAGCGGGGTCGCGGCGCGAGTCAGGGCCAGTAGAGCAGACATCTCTTTATTTTTCTTTACATTCTTGTACTATATGGTTGTAGACTGAATATGTTGTTGTTTATATTCGGGACTCGCATTCCTACACTTCGCTGTTACGTTTTCCAAAAACAGGAGTCCCTTTCGCCACATGGACGAGTACTTTCGGTCGAGCCGATGCAGCTTTCTTTATTCGCGTGCGATACGACTGCGGAATGGCTTCTCATGCCCTTACATGTCACATCAGCATATGTCCAATCTTACTTTCGGCGAGAATTCCGCCCTCTATAAGGGCGGAAGGCCTTACTCCGCCCATATATAGAGTGGCAGGGTGCTCATTTCAACCGGTCCAACCGAAGGAAAAAAAAGAGAGGTGACTAAGAAGGAGAAGAGCTGCGAAGCATTGTTGCTGTGCTTATTCGAGCGCAGGTTAGTACAATATTCCGACGTATGGTTATATTTTGTGTCGCATACTAGTGTAATTACCATGTATTTGAAATTTGTGAGTAGATTTGTAGCACTTAGATACGGACCCTAGTTTATTTGCGAGTAGATCTGTAGCACTGTTAGTAGTTATGTTGAAATTTGTGAGTAGATCTGTAGCACTTAGAAGTGTGAATAATTTTAGACTAGATTTGTTGTGCACACGTTTGGTTTGTAGTAGTACTATATTTGACCGTACAATGAGAAGTGTTAAGGGTGTTTACAATATTTTATAGTTGTATTTTTAAACTGTAGGATGCCAAGGCGTGGAAAAGCTACCAACTCAAGGTAACATAAATCGTTTTTGTGATATTATGTGTTATTCGTTGTGCATGAAATGAGGAATCCTAGATTAACGGGTTAGGGTGTTTCATTTATTGTTCACTTGTAGTCGCCCGAAGACTGGAAATGCCTTCAACCCATTGCCTTTGCCTAGCGGTGTTCCAGTGCCCATGTGCTGGTGCGGTGATCCTTGCAAGGTAGCCAAGTCCGATGAAGAGGAGACGTACATGCAGAGATACTGGATGTGTGCCAATTTTGAGTTTGAGCCAACACCTGAGATACGCCGCATTAACTTAATGGTGAGGAACTGATGTTTTGTAATGATTATTTGGTGTATGAAGTAGTCTTCAACAACTTATTTGGTTAGTAAACATTGCATTTGTTGTAGACCCCTCCACCGCTATGTGATTTTGAGCAGTGGATCGACACCGAGATCAAGCCGCAAAACAAGGAGCGTTTGGAGTACATGCGGCAATGGGATGCAGAGCGCAAGGAGAAGATAGAGCAGAGACGCAAGGAGGAGGCCGCAGAAAAAGAGCACAAGGCTGAGGCGGAAAGGAGGCGTGTTGCTGCGTACAGGGAGGAGCGGGAGCGGAAGCTTGAGCGTGCGCGGCGAGCGAAGGCAGCAATGGAGGAGAACCCCGATGCACAGAGGAAGGGAAAGTGGCCTCGTTGCACTCAGTAGTATGCACGAGTTGGTAGTTGTATGGTGTTAGGGTTTAGGCCGACCTTGTTTCGCTAAGTGGGTAGGAACGTGTTCCATCGGTTCGTGGGATCTCCATATCTATCCACTCAACGAATTTGCACACCCAACGATATGCCTATGTAACATGTTATCATTATGTACGATCAAGTTAGCGTTCTGCGTATTCAGAATTGGTACTAGAAATTGGAGCACATAAGTCATACCCGATCCATGTTGCCACATTGGAAGAATCCAAATGTGGCGCTGAGGCTGGCGCGGGCGGCTTCGGTGAGGCGCTGAGGCGAGAGAAGATAAGAGAGAGCGAGAGAGAGGGAGGCGTTTTTATTTGGAGCGGCTTTAGTGAGAACGGACACCACGGTTCCTTTCTTTTTAATATGGTATAGATACACTACAAATTTAGGTTTCTGCAAATTTTCGGAGCTATCCGAAAGATTTTCGGAATTCGGGAAGCAAAATAAGATTCTGTATATTTTTGGAGTTGTCCGAAAATATTTTTCGAAACTTTCGAAAATGATAGTGTAGTCATTAAGTTTATGAAATTTTTCGGAGTAGTTCTCTTTTGGAATTTTTGAAAAACGCGTGTAAACTCGGGAAGTTGCAGTGCAAATTTAAAATAAATAAAACCTAATTATCATATACTAATATTTTTTTACATGTCCTTATTTACTTCTCATCTTAATCTGATCTTGCTCGATGATCAGTTGCTTCTAGCTAGCTTTGGTTTGGTCATGGGACACGTATTTTTTCAGGAAGTTTCTTCTTTCTTTCTTTCGAACTCAACGTTGATCCATCTAGAAGATATGCACGTACACGTACACACACATACCGTACTGATGATGCACAGTCTCGGTTACCGCGTCAAACCGCGCGGTAACCGTGCCAAACCCGAATTTTTGAATTCTAATTTCGATTTGTAAATTTGTCGCGGTTTTGCGCGGTTACCGCGGTTACCGCCGGTAACCGCCGTACCGCCGGGTGGCGGTAACCGGGCCCCCGGCGATTTTTGAAACCCTGCCTACATCTAACAATATATATTTATATAGTACCACAGGTAAAACCCTATTTCATACAATGCATTTATCCAACCAAAGTTCTACAAAAATACAAGTGATATCCTAGTTAACATCATATATTTAGTCACGTATATAATCTATGAATATTACCTGAAATCGAAGTTTGAAACCGGCAGGGCTTCGCCTCTTCTTTTCTTCTCCTCCCCTTCTCTTTTTTTTTTTTGATGTGGAGAGGTTAGGAGGGAATGGCCTCCTCAAAGGAGCCGGCTGGGCTTTATAGGCATCCAGGCCTGCCGCCCTCTGTAAGGGCGGCAAGGGTGTCCTGCCGCCCTTTGCCAGGGCGGCAAGAGGGCAGGAGGACGGCCGTCCCGCGCCGTCCAGCGCGCGTGTGCCACGTCGGCTTGCCGCCCTTCGCAAGGGCGGCAGGGTCTAGTTTTGCAAATTTTTTCGGCGCTATAATATTTCTGTAAATATTAAAAAAAAAAATCTAAAAATACAAAAAATTCGCAAAGCGGTACACATGCAGATGAATTAAAGTTGGCCCAATTGGGCAGTAATGGCCCAACCCAGTAGCCCACTTCCGTCTTCCCATGCTTACGGACTTAGGGTTGGGACTTGGGAGTTGGGGGCACTGGGGACGCCCAGCTGGTGGCGGCTGTGAGGAGCGACGCCGATGCAACTCGCAAGAGCTCGAGACCTCGAGATTCAGCGCCGCGGCGGGCCGATGGCAAGCAAGAGAAGGCGGCCAGGCAGCCACAGGGGCGAGCGGGCGCAGAAGCCAGCAGGCGGAGTCATGGGGTGTGTCGGCACGCGGAGGCGAAGCAGGCAGGATCACGGGAGGACGACGGCCGCCCGCCGCCGGGCACCAGAAGGGCCGAGGGCAGTAGCCGGGAGATGAGGCCATCGCACAGCGCCGCGCGGCGCCCCTAAGGCCGAGGCCCAAAGTGTTGAGCCGCTGAGCAGCAGCAGCGCACTAACAGAGCAGGTGTTGTTAGATCTCCTCCCCTTGAGCCCAACGGCACAAGGGGGCCTTGACCTGCGCCCTGATCGGGGGCGCCCAGCCCATTGGCTGGTGGGCCCCGTCACCCTGCGCCATATTAACAGGGGTGGAGGCCGGGGCGGCACACGACACGAGGTTCGTCGCCGCCGCCAGCTCCACCCGAAAATCCCTAACCCTAATCCGATCCGAGAGGGGCGCAGCCAGTGACGGGAAGCCACCAGCCGCTGCCGACTCTTCCCCGATGGCCGGCGCCTCTTCATCCTCCAACGCCTCAAGCGGAGGCTACTCCTTGATGGGTTGCATAAAAGATATTCCGACCCTGAAGGGAGATAACTATGGAGAATGGAAAAGAAAACTCGACCTTGCTTTCATCTTGGGAGAGGTGGACTGGGTGTTGACCACCCCATGTCCTATAGCACCTGCTGCACTTGTCAGAGGTGAAAATGAGTCAGATGCTGACTGGCAAAAGAGAGAGAGGGACAATGCTCCCCTCATCATGTCGTATGACGTTGAGCATACGAAATGGTCCCTAGCCAACAAGAAATGTTTGGCTGTGGTAAAGAACACGATTGAGCCAACCATATTGGGCTCAATCCCAGAGTGTGACGCCGTCTCAGAGTACCTCGAAAGAATAAAGAGCCAGTTTACTGGTTCTTCAAAGACTTATGCCACACAACTGATAAAGCAGCTTGTGACAGAGAGGTACCATGGAGGTGGTGTCAGAGATCACATTCTTAGGATGAGCAACATGGCTTCCAAGTTGAAGCCAATGGATTTGGGCATTACAGATGACTTTCTGGTCCATCTGGTTATGGCCTCATTGCCAAAGCTTTTTGACAACTTTGTTGTCAACTACAATATAAGTCCAGAGAAATGGAATTTTGAAAAGCTCATCGCTAATTGTGTGCAAGAGGAGGAAAGAATCAAGGAGGCCAATGGTGGCTCAATTAACTATGTTAAAGATAACAAGAAAAAGAACTACAAGACACCCTCCTCAAAAGCAAAATAGCCTCAGCATCTACCTCAGCAACAACAGTTTACTGTTGAAAAGGATCAGTGTCTACACTGCAAGAAGACAGGATATTACAAGAAAGATTGTCTTGACTTCCTGAAAATGATCATGGCAAAGAAAGGTGAGAACATTATTTCATTTGTAAATGAATCTCATTATGTTGGTTATTCTAGATCCACATGGTGGGTTGATTCTGGAGCAACTATTCATGCTTGTAATTGTTTAAAGGCATTCCGTTCGACGAGGACTACGCAAAGAAGCGAAAGATCCATTAAAGTTGCAAATGGAGTTGAAGAAAAAGTTGAAGCTATTGGCGATCTTCCTTTAGAGCTCCCGAATGGCTTCACACTTTTACTTCGAGATGTTTTTTATGTTCCTTCTTTGCAAAGAAATTTAATAAGTGTATCCAAATTGGATTTTGATGGATATGATTGCCGTTTTGGAAATGGCAAATGCGAACTATGGTACAATAATGCATGTATTGGTCTTGATGTGTTGCAAGACGAGCTTTATTTGTTATCTCTTTCTGAGAATGTGAATGTTGTGTCCTCGTTGACAAAAGAAAACAAGAAAAGAAAGCGAACTCCTGATGTCTCATCGAAATTATGGCACTGTCGTTTAGGCCATATTTCGAGGGGGAGAATTGAGAGACTAGTTAAGAATGATATTCTTCCTCCATTGGAGTTCTCAGACTTAGAACAATGCATAGAATGCATTAAAGGAAAATTTGTAAAGAGTATCAAAAAGGGTGCACAGCGAAGCGCAGGAATATTAGAGATCATTCATACAGATATTTGTGGTCCATTTCCTGTGAAAAGTGTGGATGGCTATGACTCATTCATAACATTCACAGATGATTACTCCCGATATGGTTATATTTATCCAATTAAAGAAAGATCAGAAGCATTGGATAAATTTAAGATATTCAAAGCTGAAGTTGAAAATCAGCATGATATAAAAATTAAAGTTGTAAGATCTGATCGTGGGGGGGAGTACTACGGTCGGCATACGCCTTATGGGCAAGTCCCCGGACCTTTTGCAAGGTTCTTACTAGAAAATGGTATAGTAGCCCAGTATTCTACACCGGGTGAACCTCAACAGAATGGGGTAGCTGAAAGGCGCAACCGTACCCTTATGGATATGGTGCGTAGCATGATAAGCTATTCCACCCTACCATTGGGTTTATGGATGGAGGCGTTAAAAACCGCCATTCATATCCTCAACAGAGTTCCAAGCAAATCGGTGCCCAAAACACCGTATGAGCTATGGACAGGAAGAGTACCCTCGCTAGCTCACCTCCGTGTGTGGGGGAGTCCTGCGGAGGCTAAAGTATTCAACCCAAACCTTGGCAAGTTGGATCCCAAAACAGTGAGCTGCCATTTTATTGGCTATCCTGAAAGATCAAAGGGTTATCGTTTCTACTGTCCAAATAGTTATACAAAGTTTGTAGAAACGAGACACGCCGTCTTCTTGGAAGACGAAGTAATTAAGGGGAGCTCGGTAGTTCGAGAGATTGATCTTGAGGAGAGGCGGGTGTCTGTACCCGCTCCGTCAATTCAAGACCCTTTCTTCTCTCTACCTGCTGATGTTGTGCCTGCAATGCATGACGTTGCGGTACCAACACCTGTTGTTACCTCTCCTGTGGCAACAATGAATGAAAGTGAGGAACCTGTCCTACAGGATTCAACAGAAATTGTTGCCACACCAGAGGAGGAGCTGCAACAGCCTCAAACAGATAATGTGCCTGTACAGACTGTGCCAGAACAGGAGGCCCCTAGAAGGTCTGAAAGAGTCAGAAGATCGGCTATCCGTGATGACTATGAAGTTTATAATATAGAAGAGTCGCATATGCAGGATGATCCCACCTCATATGAAGAGGCCATGAGAAGCGCTCGCTCATCTGAATGGTTGGAAGCCATGAAAGATGAAATGAAATCAATGAAACTAAACGATGTCTGGGTTTTGGAAGAAATTCCTAAAGGAGCCAAAACAGTAGGCTGTAAATGGGTCTACAAAACTAAATATGACTCCAGAGGGAATATAGAAAAGTTTAAGGCGCGACTTGTGGCAAAAGGTTTCACGCAAAGAGAAGGGATTGATTACAATGAGACATTTTCTCCAGTCTCTTGTAAAGATTCCTTTAGGATTATAATGGCACTGGTGGCACATTATGATTTAGAATTACATCAGATGGATGTAAAAACAGCATTTCTAAATGGAGATTTGGAGGAAAAAGTATACATGGCACAACCGAAAGGTTTTGTTGTGAAAGAAAACGATAATATGGGATGCCGTCTAAAAAGATCCATTTATGGATTAAAGCAAGCTTCGAGACAGTGGTACTTGAAGTTTGACGGGACAATAAAGAAATTTGGGTTTCAAGAGAATGTTGAGGACAACTGTATTTATACAAAGTTTAGGAATGGGAGATTCATTTTCCTAATTCTGTATGTAGATGACATTCTACTGGCTAGTAGTGATGTCAGTCTATTGCAGGAAACAAAGAAATTCTTGTCCTCAAACTTTGACATGAAAGACCTCGGTGAGGCTTCATATGTTTTGGGCATAGAGATTCACCGAGATAGAACGAAGTATGCATTGGGACTTTCTCAAAAGGCATATATAGAAAAGGTGCTGAAGAAATTCAACATGTACAGATGCAGTGCTACACCTGCTCCTATAGTTAAAGGAGAAAAGTATGGGACATGGCAATGTCCCAGAAATCAGTACGAGCTCAACGAAATGAAAACAAAGCCATATGCGTCAGCTGTGGGAAGCCTACAGTATGCGCAAGTGTGCACACGCCCTGACTTGGCATTTGTCACCGGGTTACTTGGCAGATTTCAGAGTAATCCAGGCCCAGAGCACTGGAAATTAGTAAAGAAAGTTTTGCGTTATTTACAAGGTACAAAAGGCCTCATGCTGTCTTACAAAAGATCAGAATCACTCCAGATAGTGGGGTATTCTGATTCTGATTTTGCAAAAGATAATACAAAGTCAACATCGGGATACGTGTTCACCTTTGCAGGAGGAGCTATTTCATGGAAAAGCTCAAAACAGACAATCACTGCAGGGTCTACGATGTATGCCGAGTTTATAGCATGCTATGAGGCCACGGGGCAGGTGAACTGGCTAAAGAAATTCATACCCGGTTTAAAGGTGGTTGACAGTATTGAGAAACCACTAAAGTTATACTGCGATAACGAACCCGCAGTAATGTACGCTCACAACAATCAGTCAAGTGGTGCTGCCAAACACATTGACATAAAATACTATGTTGTGAAGGACAAAGTCCGGGATCAAACAATCAGTCTCGAGCACATTAGAACAGAAAGAATGCTCGCGGATCCGCTCACGAAAGGTCTACCACCCAACGTGTTCAAGGAACATGTAGCCGGCATGGGTTTAAGGGAAGCCTTATGAATCCTGGACTATAGGGCCCAAAAGTTAAGGTATCTGTTTCTGAATAGAGTTGTGTATAGTGGCTGTCGAATCCATCGGTGATTGACCGTGACGATGAAACATGCTCTATGTGCAAATCTGTGATGGAATAGAAAAAGCTAAAAGAAATAGTGAGATCAAGGGGGAGAATGTTAGATAGATCTCCTCCCCTTGAGCCCAACGGCACAAGGGGGTCTTGACCTGCGCCCTGATCGGGGGCGCCCAGCCCATTGGCTGGTGGGCCCCGTCACCCTGCGCCATATTAACAGGGGTGGAGGCCGGGGTGGCACACGACACGAGGTTCGTCGCCGCCGCCAGCTCCACCCGAAAATCCCTAACCCTAATCCGATCCGAGAGGGGCGCAGCCAGTGACGGGAAGCCACCAGCCGCTGCCGACTCTTCCCCGATGGCCGGCGCCTCTTCATCCTCCAACGCCTCAAACGGTTGGTACCTCTAAACCCTAGTTTTGATTCCAAAACTCACATACAAGAGAATTTCCGCCGATCTAAACCTGGGTGATCCGCAATAGAACTCTAACAGGTGTCAGGTTGCGTCGCGACGAGCATCAGCCAGAGCAGATAAGCTAGCAGAGCAGCAGGCTACTGTGATACTATCCGGTGAGTCACTGAAAGTCTGAAATTGAATGATAGTCTTGCTGCCTATATTGGCTATTTCTATTCATTGACTGCAAGTTATTAATCTGTAATCTATTGAATGAGTAAATGAGAATATCCAAGATTTAGCCTCATGTTTTATAGTTCTGATTTATTCGTAGATTTGCAATGGAGAAGAAAACAACATTGTTAAATTATTTACCATCCATTTGTGACTGATTTTGCTATTTTTACCTTCCATTTGTAACTGATTTTGCTATTTTTATTGTATGTATAGGTGGCTGCTCACTTACTATTCTCAGATCGCTGATGCAATCAATCACTTTGCATTGGCAAGGTATTTCTTATTTATTTCTTTCTTTTACGTTCAATTGAATAACTAGTGTAAATGTACTGCAATTTAGGTTATATTAACTTAGTAATTCGATGTAGAGCCTATCCTCTATTTCTTTCCTAGACTCGTGACTGTCTGCATCCATCCGAAAGAGCAATATATTGGACAATACCACCTCAGCAGTGGCGCATGGTCAGCGGCTATCGTCGACGATTGCAGCCAGAATAACCAGAACGACGGCTTCACAGCTCAAGGACCTTGCAGCCTCATCCAGCACATCTTCACATGTTGTTCTCGAACATACTGGTAATTAGTAACTACAATTATTACTTTTATATTATATTATTTCGATCTCCTGGCATGCAGTTAATTCAACGTTCATTAATGTTGGAATATTTTCTTGTTTTATTTACTGACCGGATGATTATCAAAGTTAATAAGCCCTTCCTTTACGTGGTTACTGCAGGAACAAAGGATTATTGTGGTGCAGACAACCTTACTATCCTAGCTGGATCGTAAAGGGAGAATTTCGCAATGGGATAAGCCATACTCACACTAGTTATATTTATTTATATAGTATGACATATATTATTTCTGCATATAGTACAGATAATTTTGAATAAGATAAATAGTCAAATCACTACACCAGAACCCTACATCTGTGACGGCATACCAGTGACGGGCCTATGGGTTGGTCACAGATGACCGTCACCTTTGACGGGTCCTTATGTTTGCCGTCATCGGTGAGACATCTGGCTGCGGCCCGTCACAGGTATGACCTCACCTGTGACGGCTTGGAACCTTAAGCCGTCACTGAAATACCAGTGACGGCTTCTAACTACCTGGCCGTCACAGGTATCACCTCACCTGTGACGGCCAGAGAGTTAAAACCCGTCAAAGGTAATTGGCCGACATCTTTGACGGGCTATATTTATTTAACCCGTTTGAGGTGAGTTGGATCTCTATAAATACCATCTAACTGCCAACTGCTTTCCATCCCGACCAGTGCACTGCTCACAATTCGGTTGGGAGGGTAAGGGGGGCGAATTTGTGCTGAAATTAAAGGTAAAAAATACATTATTCTCCCTTCATTCCCAATTGATCATCATATAGTTTTTTTCCTATGTCGTTGATTGCAGATGAATCGTAGTTGGATGTACCATGTTCATCGTTCGTCTAAAGAGTATAGGGAGGGGGTCACTGAATTCGTCACATTTGCGGACAATGACAGAAAAAGCAGGATGGCCATGCACATATTGTGTCCATGTAACGACTGTAAGAATGAACAGATGTTCCATGATAGTTCAGATGTGCATTCTCATTTGATAAGGAGAGGTTTCATGGAAAAATATACATGTTGGAGCAAGCATGGAGAGCAAGAGGCACCTGATGTCGCAGTTGAAGAAGGCCCGGATCAGGATGTAGTGAACGCCGCTGCAACTCGAGAAGGCATGTTTGTACCTTCTCCGTTAGGCGGAGAGACCATAGATTTGGATACTCAAAGTTTGTCTGAAATGTTGCATGACGTTGAAGACGCAGATGACAACGACAGAGATTTTGAGAAGTTTAGTAAGTTGGTGGAAGAATGTCATATGCCTTTGTATGATGGATGTAAGTCGAAGCACAGCAAATTGTCATGCGTGTTGGAACTCATGAAGCTTAAGGCAAGTAATGGTTGGTCCGACAAGAGTTTTACAGAACTTCTTGAGCTGTTAAAGGACCTGTTGCCAGAGGGGAACAAATTACCGCATACGACATATGAAGCAAAGCAAGTCTTATGTCCGTTGGGCCTGGAGGTGAGAAGAATTCATGCTTGTCGAAACGACTGCATTTTGTATTACAAGCAATACGCTGACTTGGATGTTTGCCCTGTCTGTGGGGCTTCTAGATACAAACGAACAATAAGTGAAGGTGAAGGAAGTAAGTCAAAGAGGGGAGGCCCCGCAAAGGTGGTGTGGTATCTCCCAATTGCGGAACGCATGAAAAGAATTTTTGCGAATCCAGAACAAGCTAAGCTAGTGCGTTGGCATGCCGAAGAACGGAAAGTCGATAGTAAGCTTAGGCACCCGGCAGATTCAGTACAGTGGCGGACAATCGATAGGATTTACCGCGAATTCTCAAATGACCCAAGAAACATGCGTTTTGCCATGTGTACGGACGGCATTAATCCATTTGGTGATTTGAGCAGTCGTCATAGTACATGGCCAGTTCTTCTTGTGAACTATAACCTTCCTCCCTGGTTGTGCTTCAAAAGAAAGTACATTATGCTTGCCATGCTAATTCAAGGACCGAGACAACCTGGCAATGATATCGATGTGTTCCTTGAACCGATAATCGATGACTTTGAGAGGCTGTGGAATGAGGGCACACGAACATGGGATGCATATGCACGAGAGTATTTCAACCTCCGTGCGATGTTGTTTTGTACCATCAACGATTATCCGGCCCTTGGCAACCTTTCTGGCCAAACTGTCAAAGGGAGATGGGCATGTTCGAAGTGTATGGAGGAAACAAGGAGCAAATGGTTGAAGCATTCACGCAAGATGGTCTACATGGGTCACAGGAGATTTCTCCCAAGGTATCACCCTTATAGGAATATGACAAAGAATTTCAATGGACACAGAGATACAGCTAGCCCCCCGACAGAGCTAACAGGGACAGAGGTGCACAACTTAGTGATGGGAATAACCAACGAGTTTGGAAAAATGAGGAAAGATGGAAAGACAAAAGAGAAAAGCATGTGGAAGAAGAAATCAATATTTTGGAGACTACCATACTGGAAGGATCTTGAGGTTCGTCACTGCATAGATTTGATGCATATTGAGAAGAATGTATGCGAGAGTTTAATGGGATTACTGCTTAACCCTGGTAGTACAAAGGATGGTCTCAACGCCCGGCGAGATCTGGAAGACATGGGTGTTCGTTCAGAGCTACATCCCATAACCACGGAGTCGGGCAGTGTGTACCTTCCTCCAGCCTGCTACACTCTCTCGAAAGATGAGAAGATGGATTTGCTAACATGTCTGAGTGGTATAAAGGTTCCATCTGGGTACTCATCAAGAATTAGTAAGTTCGTTTCAGTGGAAGACCTTAAATTGATAGGGATGAAGTCGCACGATTGCCACGTCCTTATCACACAGCTGTTGCCTGTTGCAATAAGGAATATTTTGCCTCCTAAGGTGCGACACACGATAATGCGATTGTGCTCCTTCTTCCATGCAATTGGCCAGAAGATCATTGATCCCGAGGGACTAGATGAACTACAGGCAGAAATTGTCAGAACCATATGTCATCTTGAGATGTACTTTCCTCCTACTTTCTTTGATATAATGGAACATCTTCCCGTGCACCTTGTTAGACAAACAAAGTGCTGTGGTCCTGCTTTCATGACGCAGATGTATCCTTGCGAAAGGTACATGGGGATCCTGAAGGGTTTCGTACGGAACCGATCCCACCCCGAGGGGAGCATCATTGAGAGTTACACCACCGAAGAGGTCATCGAGTTTTGTGTTGACTATATGTCAGAAACCTCTTCAGTTGGATTACCACGATCTCATCACGAAGGAAGGCTTGATGGTGTGGGCACTGTTGGAAGGAAAATTGTAAGGATGGATCGTAAGGTGTATGATAAAGCTCATTTCACGGTACTCCAGCATATGACCGAGGTAGTGCCGTACTTTGATGAACACCTACGATTTCTCCGACAGGACAACCCAGGGCGATCAGAGAGTTGGGTTAGAAAAAAGCACATGTCTTCTTTCAACGAGTGGTTCAAGAACCGAATTGCCAACATGCCGAACTTGTCAAGTGAAACACTGCAGTGGTTGTCACAGGGTCCTGAATGGAGTGCTACCACCTGGCAAGGATATGACATAAATGGGTACACCTTTCACACGATCAAGCAAGACAACAAATGCACAGTTCAGAACAGTGGGTTACGCATTGAGGCCGCTAGCGACGGTGGTCGGCGTGATCAGTACTATGGCAGAGTTGAGCAAATATTGGAGCTGGATTACTTGAAGTTCAAAGTGCCATTGTTTCGTTGTCGATGGGTCGATCTTCGTAATGTAAAAGTTGATAATGAAGGTTTCACCATTGTCAATCTGGCTAACAACGCGTACAAGGATGAACCGTTCGTTCTCGCCAAACAAGTTGTTCAAGTATTCTACATAATTGACCCGTGTAACAAGAAACTGCATGTAGTTCGAGAAGGGAAAAGGAGAATAGTTGGATTGGACAACATTTCAGACGAAGATGATTACAACCAGCACGTGCACGGCATAGGTCAGGAAATACCTATAGAATTGGAGGAAGAAGAAGATGAGGTTCAACATGCACGCGTCGACCACGAGGAAGGATTATTTTTGTAATTTATGTCCATTTTGTCTAGTATATGTATGACTCTAAAATGTTTGCAATGATCATTAGTGCATTGCTTACGAAATAGTTCATGTAAGTCAAATGAAATATTAAGCACAATAACTACTATAAGTGAAATAAAATAATTAAGTAAAATAAAATAATGAGGTAAGCCATCGCAGCAAATCTAGAAAAAAAAATTGGGTTATATCTTCTGAGGAGAGGAGTGGACATAGTTGTTACCTACAGGTGTTTATGAGTCACCTGTGACGGCCGTTTAGTTGGAGCCCGTCACAGGTGTTGTCACCTGTGACGGCCGTTTAGTTGGAGCCCGTCACAGGTGTTTTCACCTGTGACGGCCGTTTAGTTGGAGCCCGTCACAGGTCTTGTCACCTGTGACGGCCGTTTAGTTGGAGCCCGTCACAGGTCTTGTCATCTGTGACGGCCGTTTAGTTGGAGTCCGTCACAGATATGGTCACCTGTGACGGCCATTTTAGTTAGAGCTCGTCACAGGTGTCGTAACCTTTGACGGTCATTTAACTTAGAGCCCGTCACAGGTGTGGTTGACTAGGGTAAGATTGCTGCCTTTTCTCGATCCAGATCCACTAGGGTAACATTGCTGTCATTTTACTTAGTACTCCACCGCTTCCGCCGCCGAACTCGTCCTCCATCGCCTTCGCCGCCGAACTCGACCTCCACCACCGCCGCCGCCGAACTCGTCCTCCACCACCGCCGCCGCCGCCGAACTCGACATCCACCGCCTTCGCCGCCGAACTCGACATCCACCGCCGCCGCCGCCGAACTCGTCCTCCATCGCCTTCGCCGCCAAAGTCGACATCCACCTCCTCCAGTGCTGGCCGACCTCCTCCTCTGTGCAGCCCGGAGAAGAAGCCCTTCCCCCCCTCTTTGCTACACAGTGAGAACTCGTCTTCCCCTTTGATCCATTTTTTTCTAGGGTTCTTGTATATTGATAAATTGGATTATATAGGGTAGTTTCTGTGATGGATTATATCTGTGATGTGGTAGTTTCTGTGATGGATTATATCTGTGATGTGGTAGTTTCTGAGATTTATATAGAACATTTAGCATTTATATAGGGTTCCAATAAATTGGTAGCAAAATGCATGCAATTAATTAATTGTACTAGAGTTAAGTATGTGTTGCAAAAAAAGTTTTTTACTAGAGTTCTTCCTATAAGCATCGAATTTTATCATTTTTTATTAACCTCGTGTATTAAATTTTTACTAAACATTCTAATAAGCTATTATATTTCACTGCAATAGCAAAATGAAGCATACATTTATTTTTGTTTTTTCACAACAAGTGTTTGAATCATACATTTATAAAGGTATGAAGTACAATATTATTTGCATTAAGATCTCTTTGTTTAGCACAAATACGTGGGAAACATTTTATGAATATCTTCCATTGTCACTGTCATGTCACTGGGCAGTTACAATACTCCCTATGTGACAGCGGTAAATTTCTTTATGGATTTACTGTTAATCGCTAGAACTTAAATTAATTACATGATTAAAGTTTTTAAAGTAATAAACATTTTTTAGTTCGCATGATCTTTTTGTCATGTAGTTCGCATATATATTTCACATCCCTCATATATATAATAGTTCGAAGCGTATTCAAATTAGTGAAATTAGTGAAATGATAGGAAATTTGTAAGCGTATTCAAATTGTTTAGTCGATGACAACGCCCGGCGCATCCCCGTCCTCAACGACGCCTGCGAGGATACAGGTAGAAGCAGACCCAGCCATGGTTTCCTCAGGTCATCCGTCGACGATGGCAGCCGAACAACCCGAACCTCGTGGTAATTTATAGGATAACTTTTCAATACATGACAACAAAATTTGTACCTACCACCCCTTAGCAAATGCTCCTTCTGTCTTAGCTGCAGAAGTGCCTCAAGAACAACAACCGTCGCCTTCAGCCGGGACAAGTGCATCTAGGTCAAGTAGAAATCCCCGGACACAAAATAGATGGCCGACCACAGTGCAGGTTATAAGAGAGGTCGACGCAAGTGGTAGGCCCACGGCGCCGAGGACTGTCATAGGAAGATGGTCTAACTGCTGCGGGCTGGCAGCACGTGAGAATTTCGGCATCCTCCACAAAAATATCGGAATGGTCCCAGAAGCTGAGATGGAGCGAGCTTGGACGGCTATGGAGAAATGGTTCACATTTCCGGATGAAGCAAAGGAAAGGCTTAAGCGGAAGGCATTCCATAAGATGGGCAAAGCATGGAAGAATTGGAAGTGGAAACTCTTCACGGAGTATGTCATCCCACCCGGCAATCGTACTCCGTTCGTTGAGTACCCTCAAATAACGGAGACGGTGTGGGAGCAATTTTGCGAGATGAAGAAAAGCGAAGATTTTAGGCAGTCAAGCGAGGCACATCGCCTACTGCAAAAGCGGAATGAGCACCCGCATCGACTGGGCACGGCTGGGTACATCGGCAAGGAGCAAATATGGGCCCAAGAGGATGCAGCCGCTGCTGCAGCGAATGTCCCTGCCCCATTCGCTGACATCCCTGAACGAAGAGCTCGCAACTGGGCGAGGGCTAGGGGTAAGGTCAACCCTGACGGCTCCATCACATTTGACAATCAAAGTGACGCCAACGTCTATCAGGAGCTGGTGAGTTCGCTAATTAACCTCATTAATGTCCGTTCATATTAAGCAAAAGATTTGTAACAAGAATCCTGTTTTTTATAGTTAGGGTTGGTTGCCGAACAAGCTTCGCAGAGCGAGGTCGAGTCCGCGCCGAAGAGACGCGAAGATGACATCCTCACGAAGGCGCTCGGAACCAAAGAACATCCTGGCCGGACTCGGGGAATTGGCGTTGATGTGCCCTGGAAGCATGGCCTGCCCGAGTACAGCTCCCAATATAGGAAACGAAAAGTCTCCAAGGAAGAGAGGGATGCTCGTTTGAAGGCCGAGCTTAAGTTGGAGGTCATTCAAGAACTCCAAGCAGACATGGACGCCAGGGTCGAAGAAAGGGTTCAGAAGGTCCTCGCCGAGATGAATATACGTCGACCCGCAACACAAGTTGTCCAACCAACTCCTCCTGCACAGCACGAAGCGAGTCCGTCACAACACAAGAGTAGCTGTGCATCCACAGAAGTGCCGGCCCCTCATCTCCCTGTCACACCACTAGATGCGGTGGACAACATAGAGGTAATCGATTATATCCGATCCATATCTACTCAAATACCTTTACATGTTCCAATATTAAATTGATACTTTAAAAATGCAGGACGTAGAGCAGTGTGTCCTAGTGGTGAGGGTCCACCCAACTTTCGCGGCCGAAGTCGCTGAGGGCATGGCTTTCAATCCCTCGGACACAGAAAAGGTGCACGGCGTAAACCTACGTCAAGGGTATGCCAAGGTGTCCATAGATTCAGTCAAGGACAACTGGTCAGCCTTTCCGCTGCCTGTGCCCCCTAATGATGAAATCACTACTTTGGGCGATGCGTGCAAGACGTACATACAATGGCCCAAAGAAGACATAATTGTGAAGATGACTCCTCGCCCAAGCCGACCGACGGAGCGAACACCTTCAACGTCTAAGCTATCAATTGAGGCTCCTCGTGGACCGGCGTTGTCAGAACCCCATTCACCTGCCGCAGCCGATATGGATTTGACACACATAGCTCAGAACCTGCCTCCAATAAAGACCACAAGGAAGGCTGATAGCTCGCCACCCATTGTCAAGGGACAAAAACGTGAACGCGGGGGTGCTACAGGAAAAGGGAAGGTCGAGGAGTCGGCGCCGGTGAAAAAAAGGGGGAAGGCTGCAGCGTCGGCGCCGTTGACCAAAACGGGGAAGGTCGTGAAGGCCCCGGCACAATTTGAACTAGGCATGCCGTTG
The DNA here is from genome assembly GCA_008326285.1 of Oryza officinalis. NCBI lineage: Eukaryota > Viridiplantae > Streptophyta > Magnoliopsida > Poales > Poaceae > Oryza > Oryza officinalis. The sequence continues at coordinate 17,172,872 of BDMV01000001.1, read as the reverse complement.
GTGGAGGACAATGTGTTGGCCGTGATGGGTATTGCTTGCCGAGAGCTACACAAACAGTACATGGAGCTAAGCAATGCCAAGCGGAAAATGAGGGAGTCATGCATAGTTGGACATCACGACCACCAGCCCTTCCTATCGTCGCCTGCCTATGTAACTATAGGCTTTGATGACCTCTTCGACCTATTCAGGATTCGGAAGTTAGACACAGGACTTCTGAAATGCTACTCCTTGTAAGTGCAAACCTTCCTCCTTGTGATATTAATGGACTATCGTCTAAATTAGTGCTAATACGTAATTGTTTTAAGGTTGTGTTGGATCGAGGGTCGTCGCCTTGGTAATCAAGTTGGGTTCCTTGATCCATCAATGGTCAATGAGGTCAATCTGCAAAATAACTTCAATGAATTGGTTGACTACGTGAACCGGTGCTTATGGGCCCACCAAGACAAGGAGTACATCATGTGCGCGCACAATCAAGAGTAAGAAGACAATAATCATTTCGTGTATATTGTTGTTGAAGCTAAGTTTCTTATTACTAATGCTACATAACCACCGCGTAGGCGACATTGGGTTCTCCTAGTCATTGTACCTAAATGGAGTAGGGTCTACTACCTTAACTCAAGTAAGGCAAAGGAGTATAATTTCACTGAAATCATCAAGGCCTTAAATATGGCTTGGGGACCATATGTGGAAAAGGGTGGTAGGTACAAGGAGGGCAAGGACCAACTTTATCATGACACCAAATTCGCATGCGCACAACAGATCGGGGACCAGTGCGGTTTCCACGTGTGCCACAATATGTCGACACTTCTAAGAGAGGTCAAAAATTTCGACCCTGAGGTTGTTGCTAATGGCAAATTCAAACATTTCAATACCAAATATTAATCTTATAAACGTGCTAACTTATGTATTATTGAACAGAAAGGTAGAGCTGGCTGGAAGGTTTCACCCATCAACCCTCCTGCTATCAGAGGCGAACTGTGCGCCTTCATTCTCGCCCAAATAATGAACAAGAAAGGACGTTTTCACGTGTAATAGACGATTGAACTGGGCTACTTGTGATGTCGTGAACAAAACAGTTATCCAATTTTCTGTGATATAAAAATAGTTGTTTCTATGGTTCTGTGGTACGGTATGCTATGTAATTTACTTTCACTGGATGGATATGGTCACCTGTGTATATTTTCTTAGAAAAGAGATTTAAAACTGATTTGGAACATTACCTCTTTACTACTCCCTCCATTTTCAAATTATTTGTCGTTTTTTATGACATGCGTATTTTGCGTTGCCCTGTTGTGTCGTTCATTTGGATGGACTTAAATGGCCAGTGATGAATAAGAACATATTATCTACACTTGTCCATTTTTAGGTTTTATTGTTGGTTGTCTTATGCATAAGAACAAACTATCTACACTTAACCTTTTTGTCGATGCTTAAGAACAGACTATCTACACTTGGTCTTATGCATAAGAACATATTATGTGCACTTGTTTTTTTGGGACACTTGCTTCTCCTTCTGTCTTAGCTGATTCCCTCTGTTTTTTTGTCCTTGATGCAAATGATACTAATTGATGCAGAACAGAACAGAACTGAGGCCATAGTGGATTTGAAATCTAATGCTTTTTGGGTGATTTTGAGGGAAATGGGATGCAAATGATGAATGAATTGATGAATGAATGGATGCTTAAGAACAGACTATCTACACTTGGTCTTATGTATAAGAACATATTATGTGCACTTGTTTTTTTGGGACACTTGCTTCTCCTTCTGTCTTAGCTGATTCCCTCTGTTTTTTTGTCCTTGATGCAAATGATACTAATTGATGCAGAATGCTTGAACAGAACAGAACTGAGGCCATAGTGGATCTGAAATCTAATGCTTTTTGGGTGATTTTGGGGGAAATGGGATGCAAATGATGAATGAATTGATGAATGAATTGATGAATTGATGAATGCATGTGATATTGGCGCTGGCTGGCATGTATCTGTGATCTTTCTGTTTTTCAGAGGGCATGGCTAGCAAATCCTGAGGCTAGCCAATATTTAGTATTTATTTTTTTCGGGATTTAACACATCAGTGACGGGTCATAAAAAAAAGACGTCACAGGTAATCATCCTGTGACGGATTCGTAAACCGCGACCGTCAGAGCTGACTCTCCTGTGACGGGCCTTTACTTTCTTGCCCGTCACAGGTAGCCCAGCTGTGACGGATTCTAACTACCGGAGACTAATACCTCTGACGGCCTTTTGTTTATGTGTCCGTCAGAGATGAGATACCTGTGACGGGTTCTAACTGGTCCTAAGCTAGCGGGGACCAACACCTCTGACGGACGTCTATTTATTTTCCCGTCAGAGATGTTTGTCACCTCTGACGGCCGGCCACCCGTCAAAGGTGACAGGACTCACCAGTGACCACTGATCACTGACCAACCCCAAATCCGTCAAAGGTGCGGGTTTGGGCCCGTCACAGGTGACCTTATCTAGTGTAGTGAATGTCTAAAAATCAACTGCATCAACATAAAAAAACTGAGGTTGGTGTACCAACAAATTGGATTCTCTACTTAATTCCCTAGTCTTAATATATACCCCCTTACTTTTTTTACTTTTTTAACATAGTTAACTTTGAGACATGACCATTCATTTCTCTATTATTATAAAAATGGAAGATGTTTTTGCCTAAAATTTTGGTATGTCACCCTATTTCGATGCAATGTTGGTTTCGTCCGTCCTCTCCAAGAAAAAATGCTCTCGTACAGTCCGTCGTCCCCTTTTCGCTAGCGACAAATTTTCTTCCCGAGTATGTGTCCGACCAAGAAAAGTGAACCCGAACCAGACTCCAGCGTGATGTCTCACCCGATTCACACCGCAACCAAAAATGAAAGCCGGAAGAGGAGAGCAGCTGCTGCCCCTAGACCACACACCGACAAGGAGCTCGGTTCCCTCCTCATCACCTTCCTGCTTACCACCTCATCCCCAATTGAAGCTGAGGCCAAATCTACTACCGCCATTGATCTTTCTTCCAAAAACTATGAAATCATTATCATGATTAATATTTTGTGATGAACAATTGGTTAGTACACATGATGCTCCCTCGTTCCCATCCATTTTCAAATCAGATTGATCAGTCCTCATGTCCAGGAACACATGATGCTCCCTCGTTCCCATCCGTTTTCAAATCAGATTGATCAGTCCCATGCCCGACATCGTTGCGGTTCTATATCTGGAATCCATGTTCCGACCAACACAGGCGTCTTCTTTTGATATCCATAACACCATTGAGTTCGCGACTCTCGGGAACATGTTTTGCTCAATATGTTCTTGTCAATCTCTCATCATAACCCAATACCCATCTCTTCATCTTCTATGCTCTCTTCGTGTTTGTGCTCTAGGAGGAAGCACCATCTGGTAATGTGTAATTGTGGCGAGCCCTCCTGGCCAGCCTCCTCACCCTCTCCCTAACCCCTTCCCTCTCCCACCTTCTCTTCCCCATGGCCGCGATACCGAGTCCCCTGTGCCGCCGTCTTCCCCGTCTCCGGCGGCTCCCTCCCCCTTTGGATCCGACACCACCAGCTGTCACCTCCTAACTAGTTTTGTTGTTTGCCTCCGCCGCCAATACCGGGCCATCGCCTCCTGCCAACCTTGCGGCTCTGACTCCACCGTCAAAGCCTCGCCGCCCACGGCGATCTCTCCAACCCCTGGGGAACCACTTCTTCCCTTGTTCCCCCTCCCCTCTCCTACCCTAACTCCAACCCCAAACCCTAATCCATATATCCTCTGCTGGAGTTGGTGGCATCGCTAGCGCCGGAGAAAAGAGAGAGCTCGCCGGAGTCGAAGGAGAAGAAGCCCAGGCACGAATCTTGGTGCTGATCCAATGGTCCAAAATCTGTAAACTTTTATCCCCAAATTTCTGTGGAATGCCATTTAGCATTTCCGATAAGAATGAGACCAAGTAGCTGGATGCCTTGGGTACTTCTTTTTAGTTTCTATAGGCTAACAGTTTTCCGAATTGAGATATAGACATGGTCAGTCGAACATATTATTCCTCAAAAATATTTGAGTGAATTTTATTTCAATACAAAGTACATGTTTCTTTCCCGTTATGGATGCCTTTTACCTTTTCCCCTTTGCAGGGGTTGGTGAATTCATAACTGTAACTGCCTCTGTTTGTGAAAATTTGTGAAAGTTGAAATAGGTTTTGAATATGTAGAAAATTTAGAATATGTCACAGGTGTATTACAAATTTTGAGATACGACCTAAATGTGTATATAATATGAGGTATATTTTGATATTTCCTCATATCAAATTTGGAGATATTTGCAAGGTATGTATAAAATTGAGATTTTATGTGTTATAAGTACACAGGGAATCTTAAATATATTTGTTTGATGTTCACCCGTTACAACAAATAATAGTATTATTTATTTTCTTGTGATGTGATTTGTTTTATTATTAAATATATTTTAAGTATATGTGTGTGACTTGTATTTTCATATAATACAGATAATTTTGAATAAAATGAACAGTAAATGTGTAAAATTCAGCGGCATCAACATTAAAAAAAAACTGAGTGAGCTAGCTAGCTATATCGCATCCACCAGTATTTCAATTAGTAGGATTTTTTTTGTGTACTTAACTACGGTCCACGGATACGTAAGTTCTCATCCGGGTTAGAACTATTGCACATTTGTTGCATATGCACGTACTGAGTAAATTCGCATGTTCTCGTTTACTTCTTTGTTTATGCGATTAAGTTAATTTTGTTGGTGTTGTTGCTTCTTACAAATATACTGACATCATTAAAGTTGATTTTATTGTTGTCACACAAATATCGACATCTATTAATACTTTCTTTTTGTTAATTTTGTGTCGTTTCTGTTTTGCTAGGCCTAATTAACCCAGCAAGCCGACCGGTGCTCGTATCGACGTTCTTACGGGAACGAAGAAGATACGTCTCATAGCTAGGAGGGTTTATTATTAATTGTCACACATATTCCCTACTAGATGGACACTACTACAGAAACGGTCTTTCTGTACGAGGCCTCTAATAATTTTCAGGCGGACCGTAAGTGGCCGTGCCTGAAAAAACCGGTCCCGAGAGGGCCGGTTGTTGGCCCGCGCGGGATAATGCGTTATCCCGTGCGGTCGGCTTAAGCGACCGCACGGGATATTATCGCGTGCGGTCCACTTAACGGACCGCACAGGATAACGCATTATCCCGTGCAGGCCGCTTAATCGGACCGCACGGGATAATATCCCGTGCGGTTCTCTTAAGAACCCGCACGGGATAATGCGTTATCCCGTGCGGTGCGTTAGGTGGACCGCACGCGATGATGCACCATAAAACAGCTTCCAGCCTTGACAGTGCCACTTTGAACCTGGTGTTTCTCTTTCCAAAAAAAGGCAATTATAGGGGGGAAGGTTTTCAACTTGAATTTTCCAATTGGAATCAATACAAAAGGTACCATGCTTTACTTCTCTTTCATTTGCTTCCATTTTTAAAAATTTTTATTGGTTTAATGTAAAGATATTTGAAGTTTTTTTAACTCGATTTCTCTCTCCAAAAATAGACATTTTCTTTTGGTGGGAGGTTTTAGAGTTGAAATCTTCGATTGAAATCAATATAAAAGGTAATGTGCTTGATCGTCTCCTTCATTTGCTTCCGTTTTTGTAAAATTTCATTGGTTGAATGCGAAGATATGTAAAATTGTGTGAATTGTTATTTTGTGCTATGTTTGTAATTTGTAGGTCAAATATTTTGTTTTTTTGATTGTACCAATTTTTGGTAGCTAATATTGTCTCAGTATTATCATTTGCTGTGAATGAGGTTTTAGTACAAAAGTAGGATTTAAGTTTAATTTATTTATTTAGAAAACACCGGCAATATAATATTAATTAATGATGTGATTTTTTTTAGATGGATCGGACATGGATGTATGAGACACGTAAAACTCATCCGGTGTTCATAAGAGAAGCATCAACATTTATTGATAAGGCTAAGACACACGTTTTGAGGGAGAATAGGAAGGATATTTTTTGTCCTTGCGTGGATTGTAAGAATCAGAAGATGTGGAAAGAACATTTATTGTAATTCTGGGACACATAATTCAGCGTGGATTTGTGGAGAAATACACAGTTTGGACTTATCACGGGGAAGTCGCCCCTCCTGTAGAGATTCCTGATATTTGGTTCGATCAGACAGAGGATTTTATAATTGAGGACATGTCCCGTCAAATGACTAGTGATTTTGGCGGCTCTGGTTTTGATGCCGCAGAGGTTGATATTGAACTTGATCTTGAGGATATGTTGCGGTATGCTGAACCAGAGGTCCTAACAGGGAAAGCAAGAGATTTAAACAATTGGGAGGCGTTGCAGAAATCAGCGAAAGATCTTTTGTACGATCAATCAAAGGGATGTGACATGGAGTATACAGTGTTGCGGTCGGTGTTAGAACTTCTTAGATTGAAGGCCAGACACGGATGGTCTGATACTAGTTTCAACGACTTGATGGGTCTCCTGAGAGCTATGCTTCCTAAGCCTAACTTGTTGCCAGCTAACACCTACGAAGCCAAGAAACTGATATGTCCATTATCACTTGATGTGGAAAAGATCCATGTATGTATTAATCACTGTGTACTTTATCGCAATGAATACGCTGACCCGGACAAGTGTCCAACTTGTGGGGCGAGTAGGTACAAAAAGGATAACAGTGCCACTGATAGTGATGTTGCCGAACCAAATGCATTGGTCGAGCCAGGAAAGAAGATTCCGGCCATGGTGATGTGGTACTTGCCAGTGAAAGATCGCATGAAGCGATTGTTCTCGAACCCCGCCGACGCCGAGTTGATGAGATGACATCAAGAGGGTCAGAAAACAGATGGTATGATTCGACACCCCGTCGATGCTCGACAATGGAGAAACTTTGATTCGAAGCACCTAGAATTTGTAAATGATCCGAGAAATGTAAGGTTTGCGTTGAGCACGGATGGAATGAATCCGTTTGGTGACCTAAGCAGCTCGCACAGCACTTGGCCTGTTCTGCTCACCATGTATAACCTTCCGACATGGTTATGTCAGAAGCGAAAGTATATTTTGTTGACTATCCTTATACAAGGGCCAAAACAGCCTGGCATCGATCTAGATGTGTTTCTTGAACCTTTGATGGAGGATATGCAAGAAATGTGGGAAGAGGGTCTACGATTGTTTGATACGTACCGACAGGAGTATTTACTCTGCGTGCTATCATATTCGTTACTATAAATGATCTACCAGCAAATTTTTCCCTCTCAGGACAGATTAAAGGAAAGACCGGATGTCTTATATGTCTGGACAACACATCGTACATATACCTGACCTCGTCAAAAAAGTTAGTTTACATGCGTCATCGTCGTTTCTTACCATAGAAGCATAGGTATCATGCGATGGCTACCTTTTTTGACAAAACTGTTGAGGAAGGTACTGCCCCCGAAGCAAAGGATGGTTCCACGGTGTTCAAGCTGACAAAGAACATAAAGGTCGTGTTCGGCAAGGGAAAGACAACTTTAGGCAAGAGGAAGAAAGAAGTGGTAGAAAACACACTGCCCTTCAAGAAACATTCAATCTTTTTCAAGTACCTGACGTACTGGAAAGACCTGGAGATTCGCCATGCCATCGATGTCATGCACCTCGAGAAAAACGTGTTTAACAGCACCATCGGGACTTTACTTGACATCCCAAGTAAAACAAAGGATGGGTTGAAGTCACGTAACGACCTGGTCAATTTGGGCATAAGGAAAGATCTTCACCCGATAGAGCTAACGAATGGTAAGATTGAGATTCCACCGGCATGCTACTCAATGTCACTAGAAGAGAAAAAAGCTTTCTGTAAATGTCTTCGTGGATTGAAAGTGCCGACTGGATTCTCATCGAATTTTCGGAAACTAGTATCAATGAAAGATTTGTCGATTTCTGGATACAACGCTCACGACTGTCATAAGATGCTTACGGTATTCCTCCCTATCGCTATAAGGGCGGTGAAACCAGTGCACACCAAGGTAGTGATAACAAAGCTATGCTATTTTTTTAATCGAGTTTCACAGAAAGTTTTTGATCCAGAAAAATTAGGACCACTTCAGAAATTCGTAGTCGAGACAGCTTGCCAGCTAGAGATGTTTTTTCCTCCATCGTACTGGGACATGATGGAACATCTCATTGTTCACATTGTCCCTCAAATTATTGAACTTGGTCCTCTATACCTACATCAAATGTGAGCGTACGAGCGATACATGGCCGTTCTGAAAGGATATGTCCGTAATCGTGCTCATCCGGAGGGCTCGATGATAGAGGGTTACACAACTGAGGAGGCTGTCGAGTGCTGCGTAGATTATGTGAGAGATGTCAACCCCATTGGGATACCGATGCCTCGACATGATGGAAGGTTATCTGGGAAGGGTACTGTGGGAAAAAAATGCTTCTACGACAACGATTACAAAGCGGTATCAGATGCACATAGCAGTATTCTTCAACAACTCGCCATCGTTGCGCCCTACATTGAGCAACACACTTCCGAGATCAGAGCATGCAATCCTGGGCGATTCGACGATTGGGTTTCGAAAGAACAGAAGCGCACTTTTCCCCAGTGGCTGAAGGATCAAAAGCTACCGTGTGGAAAATCAATCGAGGAGAAAACGATAGAAAAACTTGCAGCTGGCCCAACAAGCCTTGTGACCTCATGGCAAGGGTATGACATCGGCGGATATTCTTTTTACACAAACTGCAAAGATAGGAAAAGCTCAGCGCAGAACAGTGGGGTTCGTGTCGAAGCGTTGGACGCAACAGGGCAGAACAAGTCTTACTACGAGATCATACAAGAAATATGGGAACTTGACTACGGTTTAAACATTCAGATCCCTGTTCTCAGATGCCAATGGGTGAAAGACAGCACGGTAGATAAATTTGGATTTACGTGTGCTGAACGGAGTAAAATTGGACATAAGGATGATCCATGGGTCCTTGCCGAGCGTGTTGCACAGGTTTTTTATGTGAAGGATCCTTCCGATGAAAAGATGGACATTATTGTATCGGGCAACCAACACATCATTGGTATTGACAACATTCAAGACGCACGCGATTATAATCAATACGATGCCATTGAGTTATTCACAGATCTTCCTACGCGGATGAAACGCATTGAGAGTGTCCTCGACGAATCAAAGTTTGCATCCGTGCGGAAGGACGTTAATCCAAAAATTGTGAAACGGTAGTTTGTTTTTTTTGTGTATAATATGTTTTTGCGAGCGAATGTATACATATCAAACTTATGGTGTTACCAGTGAATGTGTGGTTTTATATCGAAGTTATGGTATTTGTGTGGATGATTAATATGTTAATCAATTAATATGTGAGCAATTGATATATTAATATGTGATGAATTTACATTGATAAATTATGTGCATTGATATTTGTTAGTTTTATAGTTTTACATGGAATAATTAATTAATGGAATAATTAATATGTTAATTAATATTTTATGTGCATTCATATTTTTTTTTGTATAGTTTTAATGTAAGGGCGGCGATTATCCCGTGCGGGCGGCTTAACAGACTGCACGGAAATATAGTCTTTCCGTGCGGGCGGCTTTAAGTGCCCGCACGGAAATATAGTCTTTCCGTGCGGGCGGATTTCACGGCTCGCACGGAAAGAATATATTTCCGTGCGGGCTCTTAAGCCGCCCGCACGCAATGATCTCCGCCTATATAAGGTACGCGCGGGTGCCAAAAATTTCTAAGTCCAGGCGAAACCCTAACCAGTGCCGCCAGGCTGCCAAAATCTCGCGCCGCCCGCCGCCCGTCGACCGCTTGCCGACGCCGCCGGCCTTACCGACGCCTCCTCCCACCGCCCCGCGCGCCGTCCTCGACCTCGATGCCTCCTCTCACCGCCCCGCGCGCTGCCCTCGACCCGGACGCCGCCCTCACCGACCGAGCCCNCGACCCGGCCGCCGCCGTCCTCACCGACCGACCCCGACCACCGAGCGCCGACCGCCGCCGCTCCCCGACGCCGTCGGCCTCACCGACGCCTCCTCCGACCGCCCCGCGTGCCGCCCTCGACCCGGACGCCGCCTCCCACCGCCCCGCGCCGACCGCCGACCGCCGACCCCGACGCCTCCTCTGCCGCCGCCTCCACCGAGACCGCCGCCGCTCCACGCCGCCTCTCCACCGCCGCCGTCCCTCCTCACCACTAAAGGTGAGAAATATGGATGGATGTGTTGTTGAATGGATGTTGCCGTGAATGGATGGATGTGTTGAATGCTGTGAATGGATCGATGGATGCGTTGAATGCCATGAATCGATGTTAGGTTGATGACAAAATTTTTTTAAGTTGACGGATGTCCTGCTCCTTGTACTACTACTACCGCTGTTGTTGTACCCTACTTCCGACCTGATAGTTTAGTGCCATTTTGGTAGATTGTCTTATGTATGTGTGTGTTTACTGCCTGTACATAAAAGTGTGGGATATCTTGATGCTAGCTGCTGCTTGTTGGATATGGTTCATCCGTTGATTTTTTTTACCTGATCTTCTTAACTAATTGATATATACATATTCATTTTTTGAAAAATTGTTACGGATCAGCTTCTGAAAAATTGCAAGTTGAAGTTGTACTTGCAGTGTTTAGGGTCTTATTGATTTATATATATATGTACATAGTCTATGTCTTACATTTTCCGTATCAAAAAGGATAATTGCATACTACAGCTTCTTTTATTGACTTGTATAACGCTCAAGCATCGATTCATGTATAACTTTTTTTGAAACCGAGATTCATGTATAGCTAGCTGGTTGTATTCTTTTGTGGCAGCATGGCACATAAAGGACAGACATGGGATAAGCATGTTTGATTTTTGTCGTTGCCTGCAGAAAATTGAAGCTTATATAGCATGCCACAATGCATAAAAACGAGAGTTAGGAAATTCAAAACTATATATTACTATTTATTTTCATGGTAGACTAATTATTCGAGATTATATATATACGGAAAAGAATCAACTTGACAAGAAATTAATAAAGTGAAACACATTTCCAAATGTACTAGCTAAATGCTCGTGGCTTTGCATATTCTCCTGAATAATTTCTAAATGTACTGAATCAAGTTAAAATGCATTTGTCGAATTCTCATGTTTTGTCAAAGTAAACGGAACTTCCCTGCCGGAGAGGAAAAAAAAAGTAGACCCACTAAGTACATGCAATGGTATTTTTCCATATTTTCTAAATTAGCAATGTTCCTGTATGGCTATATATATAACCTTTAAAGGCAGAAAATATGTTACCGTACTCAACATAAGCAATGTTCCTGTATGGCTATATATATAAGGAAATTTTACTATCTTTAAAAAAAAATATTGAGGCTATGCCGTGAATGCTTCTTTATGCCGTGAATTGATTTAGGTCTTATTGTATATATACATATACATATATATATATATGTATATATATATACATATACATATATATATATACTGTTGACGGGAAGACTACCACTGTTGATGTATTACTGTTGATGGAAATTTTGGAAATTTTGGTTTCATATAAATGGTTCCCTGCCAATTTTGCCTTTTTAGGTACTTAATTGTTACGACCAACCGTAGATCAAATGTCGAACGAGAAAGCTCCCTCCGATGCACCCAACATCCAACCAACGCAAGAGGTTTCGAGCGAAGGCACATGGCAAACACCAAGCGATCCGATGTGCCATATCGAAGTTACGCCAGCACCACCGGTTGAAGAAGACCCCGACTACATCCCTATGGAGCAAGCAGTAAGTCGAGCCGTAGTGTTATAAACTAATCCGCCTCCCTCTCGGTTGCGTTTAACTTTTTTTGATGTACGAACAGATGAAAACAAGACGCCAGTCAAAAAGAAAGGCTGCCAAGTCTGCCGTCATAGCCGAAACCGAGACGGACACGACAACGTCCGGTCCAGTAGAAACCGACACCGGAAAAACGCCCGGTGAAAAGAGAAAACGTGCTAAGAGAAGTAAGACCCAAACCCCCAAGGAGACATACTATATCACCTCTCTGAACTAGGATGGGAAGCCAGTAGAGCCCAAGGTAGTAATGACAAAATTCAGCACCACCTGCGGTGTAGTGGCCAGAACCCACGACCCTTTAAATGTAGATTCCTGGGAGTAGGTGGATGACAACATGAAGAACTTCATGTGGAACGAGTTGCAAAAGTGGCTTGTATATCCGCCAGGTTCAGAGGCTCTGGGAAAAGAGTTTGCCCTAAAAACGATGGTGCATCGGTGGAGGCAGTGGAAATCGGACATGAACACTACACTACGTGCAAAAGAATAAGACTCCATTCGCCGACTACGGTGGTATTACGCCCACCGAATGGGACACCTTCGTGGCAAAGATAACAAGCCCGGAAGCCTTAGTGCGGAGGAAAAAGATGTCCGATCTAGCTAAAAGGAACAAATACCCGCACCAGTTGGGCTCGAGCGGCTACGATGGCCACGTAGAGAAGTGGCGAGCAACGGAAGAAAAGTTTGCCGCCCAAGGCAAGCCCCTGCTTGTAGATGCATTGAAGGAAAGAAGCAAAAACTGGGTTTGGGCACGGAGCACGGGCCAAGTCACCGATGAGGGAGAGATCCGTTTCGAGGATCTGGATATCCAGCGTGTGACCAGTAGTCTGAAGGAGATTGCGGAAAAAGAGAAAACAGGGGAATTCATTGCCAAGAGGGAAAATGATCAACTAACAGCTGCATTAGGCAACCCTGAACATTCCGGACGAGTAAGGGGTCTATCGTCAAGGACGAGCTGGAAGGAAGGGTTTCCAGAGGAAGCTACGGGTTATAAGAAACGGGACAGGTACAAACAGAAATTGAAAGAGAAGATAGCAAAACAAGTTGAACAACATTTCTACTCTCTTGTTGCTCAAAATCGTCAAGCCTTCCCAAACTTGTTCCAGCAATCCGAAGAACCCACAGTACAGGCGCCAAGCAGTGTCGGGTCAGTAGACACCGCACCTTATCCAGTAGATAACATAACTGCCCCGACGCCGTGCAGCCTGCTCGTGCCGATTGGAAGGGCCGGGAAGAGAAAGGAGGTGGGTACGGGACTTGCGATACCAGGGCGTCAAATCGCTGAAGAATATGCAAGGGTGCAAGTGGCCAAGGTGCATGCAGAGCATACTAGTTTAGACATAGATATTCCAACACCGAAAGGGATACAATTGCTTGGGGATGCGTTGAATCAGTTTATACTATGGCATCGACGAGATATCCTGCTGGTCGGTCCATCGCCGTCAACCCCACGCCCGCTGGCTCCAAAGATTGCTGCTGCGCCTGTACCGCCTTCCCCACCAGGGCAAGATTCGCCACCTAATCGGCCTGCTTCCCCACCTCCTCCACCTAATCGGCCTGCTTCCCCACCTCCCTCCTCCCCTATACCAGAAGGTCCTGATTCGCCACATCTGTCGGCCCCTGAAGTCCACGTAGAACAACCTCCTCTGACACCACAGTCAGCATTGGCGCTACCTGAAAGGCCTCTCCTGAGAAGCACAAGTCTTCCAAGTCCGACCAAGCTTGAACCTTGTCAGCTTATCCCAATAATGATTAGGTCAACTTATGATAAGAAAAAAATGGCCATGTACGAGGAAAGGTTAGTGTTTCAGGCTTTCAGAGGGGGAGCGCCGACTGACAAGAAGCAGGATGATACTCCCCAGTTGTCGGATTCCCAAAAATCGGTGAAAAATCGAATGGAGGACCTGCAAAACTGGACTTCGGACGAAGTGCCAACAAGGTACGCGTACGGGAAGCCGTTCCTGCCGCCGCACGTCATGGAAGGCCTGCCTTGGGAAATGAGGATGATGCATGACTGGTATTTGAAGGCGACTAAAAAGGGCCTGCAAATGATTACTGTGAAGGTCCCGGATAACGCTTTCATCAGTGGACCAAATGGGATGCTGGTAATCGATTTCAACGACATTCACGCATTATTCAAGCTGGACAAATTGGATATAAATCTCATTACTGCGTTTTGCCTGTAAGTCAAGAGTATTTAATGTCATAAATGAATTCATTTGCTAACTAACTTCTGATAAATTACCCACTGCATTACGTAGGATGCAATTCTACGACGCCGAAAAGGCCAACCATCCAGTTGGATACATCAACCCAACAAGGGTTTGCTGGACGGAACACACGGTGAATATTCGTGCAGATTCTGCTGAGCTCAAAGGTAAAATGACGTCCGAGAAAAAAGAGGTCATCGAAAAAATGCACAAGAAAAAGATGGTAAGCGTAGCACTGTACTTGGGCAAAGCGATGGTCGCGCACAAAGACAAAACTGTCCTCTTGGTCCCTTATGCGCTGCGGTACGTAATATTCTTCCGTACTACTGATATTTTAGTACGATGTCACCTATGATTAACATATCTTCTTTGCAGCGATCACTACATACTTTTTCTGGTATATCCGCGGGACCACTTGGCCGTAATGCTGGATCCGGCACACTATGGCGAGGAAACATTTAAAGAGTTTCTCATTATATTAAATTTGTAAGTCCTGTTATGCACCATGTACTAAATATTGGCTGTTGTACTCTCGAAGACACATAATTGACTCAAACAATTATTTTGTCTTTATAGAGCACACAGATATTACGTAGACCACGGTGGACCAATCAATAATCCAGAAAAGAAGAAGCTTCTCGTGAAGACAAGATGGCCGGTAATTACATGTCTGTTATAATGAAATTTCCTATATATGCTTGTTTCACTCAAAATATTGATGTATACAATTTTATTCAACATAGTGTTTTAAGCAACCACTAGGGACTAGTTTATGCGGATACTACGTATGCGAGATGCTTAGAATAAACGGGAGATACACTACAAAGTTTGAAGAAGTAAGTCCAGAGAAAATATCTTTTTACACATTATAAGACCTTGTATAATTTTCCTAACTATAACAATGTGTATTCCTTCTTAAACAGATCTCGTCCGTTCCGGTTGTAGCGAACCGGTTCGACGATCGAACCATACGAAGCTTATGTGCAGATATTTGCCGCTTCATCCGCCATGATGTCTGCAACCATTTGGGCGATTTCTACGATCCGGAGAGCCAGCTTGCGATGGGAGATGCCTTCAAACGACTTAGAGAGTGGGAAAAAGAACATATGTATACTAGCTAGTACATATTTTAAGTTTATATTTTATGTGGCTTTTTGAACATTTTGTAAATTGCGAGACGCGATGATATGCATATATGTGAGGCGTACAATTTAATATCTTAATTCCATAAAAAAATAATTATTTACGTTTAATTCTTAATACGTGCGATGTGTATATATACTATTACTAAGAGAAAGAGAGGGAGAGAGGGAGGGAGAGGAGGAGATAAGCCAATATATGAAAAAAAATAATATATGCAAAAAAAATAAATGCTGCTGTCATCTTCCCGTGCGGTCCACTTAATTATCCGCACGAGAAGATCGATTATCCCGTGCGGCCGGATTAAGCGGCCCGCACGGAAAGATTCATTATCCCGTGCGGGCCGCTTAAGCCGACCGCACGGGATAATCGATCTTTCCGTGCGGTTGGGCCGCCCGCACGTGAAAATGGTCTTTTCCCAGACCTTCTCGTGCGTGCGGGCAGCCCTTCCACACGGGAAGATGCTTTTCGACCCGCACGGAAAGACCGTTTGTGTAGTAGTGAGATATACACAGACGTTTTTGTTGTAGCTTCCTCCAAGTAATTTACTCATGTACTGTGTGTTGTTGCACCGTTAAATCACCATTTCTCGAATGTTTGACAAGATGATATTAACGACCCTGGTTTTGGGTTCGTGAGTGTGGTATATGTTTTTTTGGTGTGTATGCGTGTGTATCTACCATATAATTGTAAAAAACATATACACCCAGGTATATATAGACAAAATAGCTTTTTTTTACCAGGCTGATGAAGGGATGCCAACAATTTTTTATTGAGGGACCGTTGATATTTGATACGACCACTACAACAAATAAAATTTTCTATGATGAAAATCATACGGATATTACTGTAACACATAAGGTATTAGAAGTTAAGCAATAAATTAAAATATTGGGATCGCTATACACAAGTGGAGTCGTAGGCCCAGCTAGCACAGCCGCCGCTGCCTCCTCTCGCTGCCAAGTCAGACCCACACACTTCATTAGCGTCTTCAACCTTCGGACGACAGTCCCATAAGATGCTGGAGCCGATCCTCCCCATCAAATCTAGCCGAATATTTCTTGATCTCTCAAATTTGGTTGAGGGCTTTTGATGCACTCGATCTCCTCTTTCCGTTTTCCCATAATTGAAGCGAATCCGCAAAACTCAGGATAAAACGACCTAGGGAAGCTCGCCGGTTACCATCATCGGCAACCATTAAACGAAGATTAAATCCGACGAATTAAAGCCGAATTGAAAGAGAAAATTATGGCGGAAATAATAAAAGGGGTGGGGGATCGATTTTTGCAATCAATTGGAGGAGGAAACGTATGGAAAAGCATATTGACGTGGTGGCAGCGCTAGGGTTCGTCCCGGGTGACGGCTGGAGAGACACGCAGCACGCGTGCAGTAGATCGGACTCGTAAAAGAAAATACAAAATCCTTTTTAAAAAATACGGAAAAAGGTGGGGGAGAGATGGAAGCCCGAAAGGAAGAGAAAAAGGGAGCGGAGTCGACTGACGGACGAAAAAAACAACAGAAGCATAACGTATTTTTCAATTAGATATAGATTATGAATGGGCTAGATTGGTTACAGATGATTTAAAACTAGTAATTGGCTATAGCTCTAACGCGACTAGTAGACTTATTCGGTCACTTGAACGAAGAACGAGAAGAGAACAACGAGACGCTGAAAACTTCGTGCATGCCCAAATGCAATACATTGAACCAAGTTATGCTGGACTTCCACAGCAACAGTAGCTGGAATGCTGGATCAATGTAGGGATGGGAAAACAAAGTGAAGTTGTTTTCTTCTCGCACGCTCCCAAACTATTAAACTATTAAACTGTACTTTTTTAAAACAAAAAATTCCTATAGAAAAATTACTTTTAAAAATCATAATAATCCATTTTTCAAACGTTTTAGCTAATACTTAATTACATTTGTAACCTTAGCTGACGATTGACGAACGCAGCCTAGAAGAGAGAGATGTGGGTCACTGATAAGTAAAACCCATAATTTGTTTCTTTTTTACCTTTTTTAACTGTAATGTCATCTCGGATAAAACCAAACCACTGTGGAGAGGAAAACTAAATGGTTTCAATAGTTGTGGGAGACATGATATTTGGTTTTTAGTTGAGAAATGAAAATCAGATTATGGCAATAACCGAGGGACGTACTATGGTCTTTTTCAAAGTGCAACGCTAACTTCACTTTGTGTTGGCCCACTTGTCAGATGGTTTAACGGGCTGACATTATGAGTAGGAAAGCTCAACCCACGATACGTGTGAGCCTAGGATTTTCAAAATGTTACTTTTATTTTTGGCGGGTAGAAGGGAAAAAAGGCCAAGATAGAAATGGAGAATTTTTACGACTTTCTATTTTGGAAAAAAGTCCATTTTCACTCTTTTAACTAGTGGTCGGATCTGATTCGTGTACCTAACCTAAAACCAGATACGACGACTCCCCCAACTATTAAAACCGTCTAGAATGACTCCCTCGATTGTGAGAGCGGAATAAACTCAACGCAATAATAGATTGATACCGATGCGGAGTACATATAGGCCCGGGACCTGCCTTATCCACACAACCGGTTTATAGAAACAGAATCGAGAGAGATAAGGAGAGGTCCAGCACAATAGGAAACAGATAATGCATAAAATATAGCTAACACCCCCCCGCAGTCGCAACGTAGGTGCAACGAACGTTGAGACTGGACCGAAACTCGGAAAAGACAGAACTAGGCAGTCCCTTGGTGAAGATGTCGGCATACTGCGATGTAGTAGGTACATGTAGAACTCGAACAGCTCCAGCAGCAACACGGTCCCGAACAAAGTGGAGGTCAATCTCAATATGTTTAGTCTGCTGATGTTGAACTGGATTAGTGGAGAGATAAACTGCACTCACATTACCACAATAAACGACAGTAGCTTTGGTGGGAGGAGTGTGCAACTCATGCAACAGTTGGCGAATCCAACATGTCTCAGCCACTGCATTGGCCACGGCCCTGTACTCGGCTTCAGCGCTGGAGCGAGAGACGGTATTCTAACGCTTGGAGGACCAAGAAATAAGGTTGTCACCAAGAAACACGGCATAGCCCGAGGTGGACCTTCGTGTGTCGGGACAACCAGCCCAATCGGTGTCGGAATAAGCAACTAAGTCAACGGCTCGAGAACGCTGAAGATGCAAGCCATGATCAATAGTACCACGAACATACCGAAGAATACGCTTGAGAGCAGCGAGGTGCGGCTCCCGAGGATCATGCATGTGGAGACAAATCTGTTGAACAGCATAAGAGATATCAGGCCTGGTGAAGGTGAGATACTGTAAGGCGCCGGCAAGGCTTCTGTAGTCAGTGGGGTCGGCCACAGGAGTGCCATCATCAGCAGAAAGCTTGGCATTGGTGTCAACCGGCGTCAAACAAGGCTTGCATTCAGACATGCCGGCACGATCAAGGACATCAAGAATATACTGGCGTTGACTAAGATACAAACCAGTGGAGGTGCGATGAACACTGATCCCAAGAAAGTGATGTAATGCCCCCAGATCCTTCATCGAGAATTCTGCCTGGAGAGCGGAGATGCTCCAACGAAGGAGACTGTCCGAAGAAGCCGTGAGCACAATATCATCGACATATAGTAGGAGGTACACTATCGCAGACCCACGATGATAGATGAACAGCGATGTGTCAGAGCGAGCTTCAGTGAATCCTATAGTGAGCAAGAAACTGGCAAACCGACTGTACCATGCATGAGGTGCCTGCTTCAAACCATATAAAGACTTGTTCAAGCGGCAGACCATGTCAGGCTTGGTAGGATCAGTAAAACCGGTAGGCTGGGAGCAATAGACCGTCTCCTGAAGAGTGCCATGAAGAAAGGCGTTCTTAACGGTCCAACTGGTGAATAGGCCAATCCTTCGCGACGGCGAGACTGAGAATTGTACGCACGGTCGCCGGTTTAACAACCGGACTGAACGTCTCATCAAAGTCCACACCTGGATGCTGAGTGAAGCCTCGCAAGACCCAGCGGGCCTTATATCTGTCAAGAGTCCCATCAGCTTGAAACTTTTGTCGGAAGATCCACTTGCCGGTGACGACGTTAATGCCGGGCGGACGCGGAACCAGATCCCACGTTCGGTTGGCAAGAAGAGCAGTGTACTCATCTTCCATTGCTGCACGCCAATGGGGGTCAGCCAGGGCCGCACGATATGTGCGAGGCACTGGCGAGAGCGGTGAGGCGTGGAGGTTGAGGCGATCAACCGGACGACGAATGCCTGCCTTGCCATGAGTAACCATGGCGTGGTCGTTGTTGGGTGGTGAAGCGCCAAGTGTGGGCGGCGGCACTCGACCGCCCAGGACACGCGCACTGCGAGGGCCCGTGGGCGCTCCGGTCGGTGGTGGGTGAAGTACAGATGGGCTAGCCGTGGGAGCTGGGCGGAAGCCTGGAGGAGGACCAAGTCGAGAGTCCGCCCTGGTGGAGGAGCCGACAGATGGAGCTGGAGACCAGGGAGCAGGCCCAGTCGAAGCATCATCAGGGGAGGCCGGCCCAGACGGTCCTGAAGATACGTCGGGTCGGGAGGCTGACGGCCCGCCCGAGATAGGATGGGCGCCAGACGGAGCGCCAAGGGAGTTAGGCACTGTTGCTCCAGATTGGAGGCCACTGCTGGAAGTAGTGCGGCGACCAATGGGAGTTGAGAGCGACGCTGTAAAATCCTCAAGAAAATCCAAATTAACAGCATCTGCATTGTTAGTCATCTTAGCAAATGGAAACGAGTGCTCATCAAACACCACATGATGAGAGATATAGACCCTATTAGAAACAGGATCAAAACACCGGTACCCTTTGTGATTCTCAGGATAACCTAAAAACACACACATGACGGATCGAGGAGCAAGCTTGTGGGGAATAGTGGCGGAAAGGTTGAGGTAACACTTGCAACCAAAGACTCGAAGATGTGTATAGGAGGGGTGAGCACCATAAAGGGCAAAGAATGGTGTGTGGTGGTGAAGAGTTTTGGTGGGATGACGATTAATGAGATGGGTAGCTGTGTGGAGGGCCTCAACCCAAAAGGAAGCGGGGAGGTTGGCTTGAAAAAGCAACGAGTGAACGATGTTATTAAGGGAACGAAGCATGCGCTCGGCCTTACCATTCTGAGAGGAGGTGTGTGGGCATGACATCCGCAAAGAGACGCCATTGGTGAGGAAAAAGGTGCGGGCGTTGGAGTTGTCAAACTCGTGGCTGTTGTCACATTGGATGTTCTGTATATTGGCTGCAAAGTGAGTCTTGACAAAGGCAAAAAAGTGTGATAAAGTGGCAAAGGTGTCGGATTTAAAACGAAGAGGAAAGGTCCAGACATAATGGGAGAAATCATCCAAAATGACCAAACAGTACTTAAAACTAGACACACTAGGTATAGGAGAGGTCCACAAATCACAATGAATAAGCTCAAATTTAGCCGTAGCTCGAGTAAAAGTGCTAGTAAACAGAAGACGAATATGACGACCGAGTTGACAAGCATGACAGATGGAGGTAGCACCCTTTGGAGTGGGAATAACGGAAGCCTGAGCCAAGCGAGTGAGAGCTTCATGGCCAAGGTGTCCAAGACGGCGATGCCAGAGGTCGGTGTTGGCTATGGAAGCAACAAAAGCCTGTGCTGAGGAAGCCAAGGGAAAGGAGTCCGTCGAGAAGGGGTACAAATCACCGGAACTATTGCACCTGGCGATCTCGATCCTGGTTTGGTAATCCTTCACAGAGAGGCCAAAAGGGTCAAGGCAAACAGAACACCAATTATCACGAGCAAAACGGCGTGCAGAGATAAGGTCTTTAATAATGGAAGGAGACACTAAAACATCATTGAGCACAAACGAATGGTGCAGACAATGTAAGTGAGCAGTGCCGGTGGAGGTGATAGGTATAAGTGAACCGTTGCCAACAACTATATGGGAAGGAAAAGTGTGGGGGGAGGATGAGACGCACTAAGGATACCGGTATTAGAAGTCATGTGGGAAGATGCACCTGAGTCCATGTACCATTCGTTGGAGTTGGGAGGCGTCAACGTAGAGGTGCTAAAGGAGCTTGCAAGAGCCTGTGGGTCCCACTGGGAAGGGCCGGCCAAGGAGTGCGGCGTAGCAGGAACAGTGGACGCCGTGTTGTGGGGCATCGGCCTAGGGAGCTACAGCTGCGGTAGCAGGCCAGTTTGCTGAGGGAAGTTGGTATGGGCCAGAAGCCCAGGAAGAGCCTGCAAGTAGTAGCCGGGTGGACCGGCCAGTGCTGCGCCTGCAAAGGGGGGCTGGCCCAGTGCACCAGGTCCGTGGGCCTGGCCTGGCCACATCTGGATGGTGCCGGCCCACGGATTGTATGGCGTGGGCTAGGCCGATCGCGCAAGGGAGCCAGAAGGTGGCTGAGCAGCGGCCTGGGGGCCAGCCTGTTGGCCGCCCGAGCCGCCGTGGCCTCCACGCGAAGCGCCGCCCTGTCCGCCATTGCCGCCGCCGTTTCCGTGGCCGCGGTGACGGTTGCGGGAGTTGTTGCCGGAGCCGCCGCCGCCACCGCCTTGATTGTTAGAGGAGACGCTGGTGCCAGCGGGAGATGCGACGAAGGCCGTTACTGTGTCGGACGCCAGGCGGTGTCCTTTCGTGATTTCTTCGAGGAGAAGCTGCGACCTCGCCTGGAGAAAACTAGGAAACGGGATTTGCATGGGAAGTAGAGATTGCATGTTGCCATACTTGGGGCTCAACCCATTGATGAGGGTGAGAACGAGCATGCGATCGCTTTGTGGTTCGCCAAGATCGGCGAGGCTGTCCGCCATTGTCCGGAGCCAGCGGCAATACTCTGTGATGGAAAGATCACCCTACTGGAAGGTATGGAACTTGGCGGAGAGGTTGACAGCGCGTAGCTCGCGGTTGCCGAGGAATTGAAACTCGAGGTCACGCCACACCGTGCGAGCGGAGGCGGTCGGGGACATAACCTCTTGGAGCAGGTCGGGAGAGATTGTGCCATATAACCAGGTGAGGACCACGCATTCCATCTGCATCCAGTCAGCTTGATCGAGGAGAGGCTCGTCGGAGGCAACGTGATCCGTCAAGGCATATTTGCCGAGAATCACGAGAAATAGACCACGCCATCGGGAATAGTTCGCCACGGCGAGATCCAGGGTGACTGGCACCAAGGCTTTAACATTGAGGACGGCGATGGCCTGGGCATGAAGTGCGGAGCGAGCGTCGGTGTCAAGGACGAGCATGGATGGTGTCGGAGGTCCGGTGGCGATGGGCGCACCGGGAGCGGGGAGCGCCAATCGGGCAAATAGCGCCGCCAACTCGGGAGACAGGGCCATCGGGACCGATGGCACAGGCAAAGGCGCAGTGGGTGGAGACGAGGCAACGACGGGAGTCATAGAAAGTGCCGGCAGATGCTGCGTGAGTGCAGCGCGCACGGCAGAAGACACCTTTTCGGCGGCGGAGTCGGCGACGGTTTTCGTCATGGCGTCATCAACCGTCGAGCCTGGAGGAGGTTGGTAGGCCGCACGAACAGCATCGACGACGGACACGGCGACTGTGTCGACGAGGGCCTCCGGCGTGAGGGAGGAAGTAGTTGTGGACATGGCAGCGTCGGCGTCGGTGGGTTAGGGTTAGAGCGGAAGCAGTGGATCAAAGGAGTCTGATACCATGAGAGCGGAATAAACTCAACGCAATAATAGATTGATACCGATGCGGAGTACATATAGGCCCGGGACCTGCCTTATCCACACAACCGGTTTATAGAAACAGAACCGAGAGAGATAAGGAGAGGTCCAGCACAGTAGGAAATAGATAATGCATAAAATATAGCTAACAGATTGTTTTAAGAGTGGTTTTCGCTGACGTGGCGTCCACGTGGCAGCCCAATCATCAAATAAATTATAAAAATAAAGTAAAGCCCACATGTCATCCCTCTCTCTACTAACCTCTCTCTCTCCCTTTCTCTCCTTTCTTCTTCTCAGTGCAAGCGCAGTTGGACGGCGGCTGACAGCAATAGGGCACCGGGATGGGACGACGGGAAGCCGCGGAGGTGACAGCGGGGCACTCCTCTCTCCCATCCTGGCCCCTTCTGCACTAGCATTGGTGGCAGAGTGGCTGGCCTAGCGGGGATGCGGGGCAACAGTGGGTGGCGAGCCAATGGTATGCCAATGGTGGGCGTGTCACACCCCGCCCCTGCGCCACTGTACAAATGGCACCGAGGAGGACGTGCCGCAGGAGAACGGCGAACCGCTTTCCCACGGAACCGCAAAACAGGTACCAGTCCCAGGATAACGATGCTGGTACCAGCGGTAACATGATGAATCAATGCAAGATTTAAATAAATACAATATACCTTTACGTTGCGGCTTCGGGGAATCCCTGAGTTGCAACCACCAATCAGAGTCAGCAGCAGCGAAACTTAGCGAAGCTAGGACACCAAATCCACCGGCAGTAGTTTGGGTTTAGGGACGAAGCACCAACCTTCAATTTCTTCCTGAACTCAAGCCAAGAGGAGAAAAACAACAACAATGGGGGATTGAGTACTTTCGTACTCAGCAAGCCACTAGGAAATGCGTACATGCAAGCATCAAAGACAGGCTGAGTTTGTTTAGCAAATCATTTTTAAAACACTTTTCCTTTTTAAAGGTCTAGGTGTAGGTTTTCAAAGTAACTTTCCCTTCGGAGAGAGAGGCGTCTCACCTCAATCCGTCCACGAGTTGCTTTGCACGACTCGAGCGGGAAAGTCAAATTTTAGCATTCATAGCCCTTCCTTCTTTATTAGTTTCTTTTCACTTTCAAAACTTAACCCAACATTCTCTTCAACAATCATCCGTTAACCAAGTCTCAAGGTTAACAACTCCGGGTCCGGTCCTCTCGACCTGCCAACCCAAACTCGGCCATCTCGGCCCCTGAACCGGCCCTCTCGGCCCTATGGTGTCAGACGACACCCCAGGTCACACAGGCCTGTTCCCAACCACGAAGGCTGGCCGTCCATCACAAAGAAGGACTCTGGTAACGGTTCCCATTCCACAAACCAATTTATTAAATGAGTTTTAAAAACAAATCTACGCTATGGGCATCACCTCACATTCGCCCTTGACCGTGGGCACGGCTGTTCGAACAGTTCAATTAAACCTCTGCAGAGACTGTACGCTTTTCCCACAAGACACGAAGCTTACACCGATACTGGCCAGTATCGGAAGTTCATGGCAAAGCCTTTCTCTAACCACCCCATAAATGTCCCGTGTCCCACAGATGGGTGGAATCTCTCCACCAAGCATCAGGCCAACTTTCAAGCCCTCATCTACTCAGGCCCCACCGTATGGACTCCCGACACATCCCCACTACCGGAGATTGCCGTAAACTCCACCATATCGGTGCTCCTCACCTGCTAACCTGCTAGACATCTATGTTTCAGCTAGTTACTCGTCTAGGGGCATCCCATTCTACCCATGTGGTCGTACTGTGAGATGCTCGGATGTAAAACCCAAAGGAATCGGTCCTTATGCGCGACTACGAAACCAAACCACACAGGAGAGGATTCGCACCGCAAGTTTTCTCCCATAAAACCTTTTTATTTTTCAAAGTCACCGACTCCCCGAGTCGGGTTTTATAAACCTTTCACAACCCAAGTTTTTCCACATCGATAACCATATATATAAACCTGACATAAACAAAAGGTGCAAAAGGATACCTACACCCAGAGAGCGTAAGTATTGAGGTACTGCTGTGGTGGAGCGACAAGGGTTAAGTTTAACAAGTTCCTACGGAAAATAATGCAACTACATAGGTTGGTCCGTCGGTCGTGTGCTCGCAGACCGATGGCCGATCAAAATAATTGTGCACGCTAAACATGCAAATTTGCAATCAACACATTTTATAAACTAGGAGCAATATGATCGAAGAGTGGCTTGCCTTATTGTTGGTCTTCAAATCTTCGAGAAAATCTGCGTCAGCTGCACCTCCGAAACGTCCACTACGCGCTTGAAAAAAAAGAAAAACATCCAAAACCCTATAGAGTAGATAGCAACTATTATAAACTAATTGTGCCATTGGGTAGATCTCATTTTTAGAGAAATTATGGAAGTTGAATGGAGTCAATCGGACTTACGGTTGGGGAGATACGAATTTTGGAAGATTAATGGATTTTTTTTCTGAAACATGAAACTGAATTTATTAAATTGGAAAGGAATATTCCCAAGAATATTCCTTGGCTGTGAAGAGGGAGAAATCGTGGACTTTATTATGGGAAGGCTTGGGCTTTAGCCCAGAGATGAAGGAGGTCGGGTAGGGACGTAAACTGGACTTGGTGGATAGATTATCAGGCCGGTTGGCCCAATGAAGTGGAGGGCGTGATGTAGACTTCGTAGGGATTTCCATGGGCTTAGCCCGACATCGTGAGGGAGGCAATATAGACTTTCTCAAAGTCTTCGGTCAAAGCCCGCGGGAGAGAGTCAAGACAGTGGGGCCCACCGACGGGTCCCACTCCTTCTTTTTCTTTTTCTTCTCTCCTTCTTATCCTCTTCTTCCTCTCTCTTTCTCATTCTCTCTCTTTCTTATCTCTTTCTTTGTGTTCTTCCCGGGAGAGAGCCCGAGCGGGTGGGAGGCGGCCGGCCGGGGAAGGCGGGGCGGCGCCGGCTCGAGGCAGAGCGGTGCCGGCGGCGGCGCGCGGCGCGGCCTGCGGCCGGGAGGCGGGAAGGCGGCGGCGCGTGCGCCGGCCACGGCAAGGGCGGCAGCGCGCGGCCTGGAGGCTGCGCCGGCCGGGAGACGGCTCGCACGGCGCGGGCGGCGGCGCGTGTGCGGCGCGGGCGCGGCTGGGAGGCCGGGGGCGGCGGCCGGGCTGGAGAAGGCCGGCGGCGCGGCCGGGCAGCGGGGCGTTGGCGTCGGCTCGGGCAGCGGCCGCGGCTGCGGCGCGACGCGGCGAGGACGTCGGGTGCGGCTGGCGCGGCGTTGGCCGAGGCGGCGTCAGGGCAGGAGGGGAGGGGCGACGTTAGGTTGACGAGGAGAGAGGGGAGCCGGTTGGAGGCTGAGGAGGACGACGACGGGGCGGTGGCTTTTATAGCCGTCACGGCCGGCGGACAGCGACAAGGCGGCTCGGCCGAGTGGGGCCGAATGCTCTGTCCGTCTGACGCCAATGGCAGGGCTGCACAGGGGCGAGGACGGTGGACGGTGGTCGATGGAGGACGGCATGGACTCGGCGTTTGCTTTCGGTGTGGACGCTTGGCTCAAAGCTTCCTTGGCTTGGTGCGACGGTGCACTGGGCAAGGAGCAACGACGAGGTTGCTATGGAGAAGCCTCTCTCTGTTGTTGCCTGACTTGCTCGGCGAGCGGTGCGGCGACGGTGTCTAACCATGCTCAGTGCACACTGTGCACTGTGCAGAACGGTGCCTAATTTTTGATTTGCAGGGACGGTGCCTAACCGCGTCTGTTTCACAGGGAGCTTAGGAAATAAAATGGGGCAAAGAAATGTGTTTGAACGGGTGTTGGATGGACCTAATTAACTTGCCTGACTTAATGAAAATGTAAAGAACCACGGGTGCAGAAAAAGGACAGATAATCGCCGGGCGGTAGAATTCCAAAAATATTTCAGAATATTTGAATGGGAAGGAAATGACTGTTGATACGTGCGCAGAAATATTGATTTTAATATGCGCGCGTATAGGAAATATTGATCCGGTGGTCGATGTCTAAAAATAAATATTTTTAGACTCTCTGGATGGAAAGGAGATTATTTGATGACACGGTTAAAATCTCGAAATTGAAATTTCAACCGTACGAATTTTTGGAAAGGTTCAGGAGTGGAAATTCGAACTGCAAAATTCGAATAATGGAAAATTAATTTTGAGAGATGATATCACGATCAAGATTCTGGGTTCACAGGGGAAAGAATCAATTGAGATCTTTGGCAAAAAATTCTAAATACACTCAAAGAACGAAATTGTTGAAAATAGGATTTTTAATAAAATAGAATTTTTGACGGGTGAAAAATCAGGGTGTTACATGGCGGAAGGGGGAAGAGCAAAGGATAGTTGTGACGAGAACGACGAGGACGGACCGGTCCAGTTCAATCCCCTCATCAAGTTGCGCGTGTTGCCATTGCTCAAGTTGTCGGCGACAACTCCAAGTGCACGAGCGACGCAGTGCTCTCCCTAAGCCCCCGGCACAAAGAGCTCGGTCCCTGGCTCCTGACCACAAGAAGCGCACCGGAAGGCTATGGTGTGAAGAACCCGGCTTTCGGTGTGCGGCGTATGCCCGTGCGTGGTGTGGCGCCGACGACGGAAGGCTGGCGTTGCACCTCTTCGGTGTGGGTGGTTGGCCCATAGATCTGCTGATGCGACGTGTTGGGCCTTGTTGGCTGGACATGAGGTGTCGCCGGGGCAATAGTCGGGTTTCCATGTGAGGTCAGGCTGGCAGCTGGGCTTCCCCCTTGATCGACCGGAAAGGTACCTACCATGGCATTCCTCGGTCCTTGGCCACGTTTTTCAACTCCAGCGTGTCGTCCAGAAAGACGGCCATGATCAGTCCAACTGTTGAAGGAGACGAGAAGATGGTGTTGATGTAGTCGTTGAATTGCATTTCACAACACACATCGCCTCCTATCGTGCCACACCGTCAGCTTGCCGCCCTGCATCCCCGCTCGGCCGACCACTCCGCCACTAGCGCTGAGCTAGAAGATGTCGTGGTGGGAGAGAGAGGAGAACCACGCTACCGCCGCCACTCCCCGTTGTTGTCTCGATGCCCTACTGCTGTCAGGCTGAGAAGATGACAGGTGGAGAGATAGGGGATAACAGGTGGGACCCACTTGTTTTTTAATTTATTTAATGACTGGGCTGCCACGTGGACGCCACGTCAGCGAAAACTGCTCTTAAAATAGCCAAGGGAGTCACTTTAGATCGTTTTAATAGTTGTAGGAGTCATCATATCTGATTTTACAGTGGAGGAATATGAATCAAATCCGAACACTAATTAAGGGACTCAAAGTGGAAATTTTTTCTTATTTTTTCGGTTCATAAGGTTTGGGCCTTGTTACAGTGCAGAGTCGCCATTGTCGGATAGGTCCATGAGAAAAAGTTTCAGTTAATTTGACGCATATCGTAATGATCTCATATTTTTTTCTCTACTAGCAAAAATGCTTGTGCGTTGCAACAGGTGAATAAAATTTTCACGACTAATAAAAACTCTATTAATTTGAATGACAAATCGAAACAAGACAAACAAAACAATAGCAAAACAAAGTCAGAAATCATATTAGCATTTAACCCAGTTGTGCTCGCTTTATGCGTCATCACACGAATAATCCCTTAGGTACACCATTTCATAGCCTCACAAATCGATTGGGTGACTATTCCATAAGTTGACAAACATGTATTTTGCTATACCTCATGAACCAAAGATTGAAATTTTGATTATTCAATTAGTAAATTTTTTTACTGTAGATGGAAAGCATTTGCAAAGTAACAAACTTACCCCATACACAACTTAAACAATGATAAATTCATAAGGAAAATATTTATGAGGAAAGAAAAAGGAGTAAAAAAGAGAAAAGAGGAGATTGGAAGGAGAGGGAGAGGATCAGGATTATCGGAAGAAAAGAAAAGGACAAAAAGAAAACGAAAAAAGGGAGAGAAAAACAAGACACTGATCGGGGAAGGGACGCGCAGGATGGGATGGCAGGATGGTGTGGGCTGGTTGGGTTAGGCTGGGAGGAGGGTTGGGCTAGGATAGGGGTAGATAATAGTTATGCTAATATTTTTTAGTAAATTTTTATATCGATGTTCTTAGCGATTTAAAAGTTAATGCTACATACTAGAGAAAACCTCAAAAACAACTCTACAATTAAGTTTAAAATTTAATTTTTGGTTACGGCTGAAAAAGCTAGCAATCGATCTTGCTAAAAGTTTGTAACTAGGCTACATAAAAGCACACACCCGCACAAAAATTCTTCTATGTTTACTTTCTTGTTTCTTAGCAATCGTATTATCTATATTCTTTTAAAAAGACTTAGGTGATGGTGTGTAACATCCTAAAAATTAAGCATTTTCTAAACCTGCATCATGTCGATTCTTACTATTTTAATAATGTCCTGAACCTAGGAAAACATAAATTACAAATAACCACCTAAAATTTAGTTGCATTAGTTCCCCTTCGGTATTTAATTCTGTTGTGATCTTCATTTAAAAATCTCTCTTATTAAATTGAGGTATTTCTTGATTTGATTTGATTTTATTTTCAAAATTCAAACTTTCTTGAAGTTCCTAGCTTAAAATTTATTTTGAAAAGTCTTTCTACTTTTAGGAATTTTGGTCCAAGAAAATCCTCCAATATTACCCTTGAACGTAAACCACCATAATTCCAATTTTATTGGAATCATTTCTTGACCAAACCCTTGATCTAGACCAATCCCTAAAAATCCTTAGTCCTTCATCCCAAAAAATTTTATCATTTCTCCTATGGTCAAACTCCTAGCCTCCAATTTAATTCCATGGTTTGATTCTCCCTGGCACAAGAATAATAATTTTAGAATGATTGCTCATGTGCTAAGAAAATATATTTCAATTTTATCCTCCTCATCCAAAATTCAAATTTCCTGTTAGCCACAAATAATTATCCAAAAATCCATATCATATATTTTAGGGCTCAAACCCTATTCATTTTTCCTCCGTTTATTTGCTACCACACTCCCAAAAATTTATCCAAACCTATAATCCCTACCATTTATATTTATTTTTCCTCTCATTTGAGTGCTTTGACATTTACCCCATTCCACTCTACCTCTAAAAATATTGCACTCAAATAAATCAGAGAATATCTCTTTTAAAAATTATGTCCAAATTTAAATTCCTTCCAAACCTAGTCATCCAAATCCTATTCGAAATTCAGAATTCAAATCCTTTTTGTTCTGGGCCGAAACCTTCATTCCTTTTCTCGGCCTATCCCACCCTCTCTCCCACTCGCGCGGCTCAAGCCGGCCCAGCTAGCCCACAGCCGAGACGCCGCTCTCTTCCTCCTCCCTATGGGCGCGTGTAGCCAGCCCAGGAGCGCCGCCGCCCGCGGTTCTGCCGCCGCCGCCGCTATCTCGCCATCGACGCCAAGCAACTGCCCCCGACGTCATCCGCCACCTCAAGCCGCCGACGTCAGCCGCAGAGCCGAACCGCCATGGCCGACCAATCAGCGGACGAAGCCGGGGCCGTCCCCTTCTTCTCCACGTCGCCGCCGCCGTGTCCTCATCGTCGACTTCCACCGCAACCGCCATGAACCACCGCCTTTCGCCGCCTATGAAAGACGACGAGCTTCCCAATTTTCCCCCACCTCAAGCTCTGCGAGCTTTCTCTCTTTGTCTCTCCACCATGTCCGGCCACCACCAGGCCACCGGTCGATCTCCCTCACCGGAGCCCCCTGGCCAAATCCTCGCGCCTTCGGCTTTGCCTCGCCGAGGAGAACCCATTTCCACAATTCCCCCTCTCCATTAGCCACTGCCACAAGCCACCATCGCCACCCCATTAACCGGCCGGAGCCGAGCACCTCTACCCGCCGTTCCGGCCATCTCCCTCACTCCCGCTGCTTTCCACCACCCTCCCCGGAAGCGCATCGCTCGGGAACACCATACGCCTCCGACGTCGCCGTTCCCCGGTCACCGGAGCCCCGGCGCCCTCTCCTCTCCCTCGTCTCGGCTCCCTGTGAGAAGGAAGGAGTAGAGAAGGACAGAGAAAGAAAAAGAAAACAAAAGAAAAAGGAACATACCCTGACAGATGGGCCCCCATACAGTTCGATTTTCCTATTTCTCTATTTAATTTAAATTTCATTCTTTAGAAGCCCATATCTCCTAAACCGTTAGATCCGATTTCAGTGAAACTTGGACCTAAATTCATATAAATTTAAAATCTACATTTTGATACCAAATTTACTATTTTAATATTTTATTTGAATTTTCTTAATTTATTTAAATACCATTTGAATTTATATTTGAATTTTCCGTTTAGACTGATATTTGATTTTCAAGTATTTCCTTTTATTCCAAAATGCCCTTTAGCAACTAAAAAGCCACCGGTTGGAACTTTACACCTTCCATGTGTACGTTCGCGTGGTCTACCGGCCCCGACGTCGAACCATTGGTTGTAAAGCCCAGCAGAACCAAACCCAAGGTTGAAGTGCTGCTCCTCGCATCCCATGCCTCGACGCATACAGTGGTCAGAGCTTCACTTCTCCCTCGATCTCCATAGCACGCCACACAGTTGGCTATTGGGCTCTGTGTGATCCTAGTCGCTCTGCCGCCACCCACGATTGTCGAAGTAACACTTCCGCCCTGCTAAACCTTCACAGACCTCCTGCTCCTCTAGCTGATATGCTGTCCATCTACACCGTCTAGAGAAAATACCAAATCTAGTCGTTATGCTTCCCAACTCTAGCACCGGCTAGCAAATACGAAATCCAAGCCGATATGTTGCTCTATTTTAGTATCCACTCGAGAATAATTGAACCCTAGGCATTATACTACCTAAACCTAACACCAGTCAATACTAGCTGCGTGCCCGCTTAACCATTTCGATTATCCAATGTATTCCCTATCATCCAAACAACCAAAACCCACACATAAAATATAAGTGGCATTAGTTGCTTAATTCCCTATCTACCTTAGTCTTCAGCCATTCAAAACCTATACATAAAATATAAGCCTAGTAACCCCTATACCTCATAAAAGAGGTAGATTGTACCCTAAACCCTAGCCGTCCTAGCCGTCCATTGTTTTCTTGTTATTTTATGACTTTTATTGAATTTGGTTCTTCTTCTTTAGTAGAGTCTATATATTTTGGAAGACAACCTGTGGTATTTCAAAGATTGGGTAATCAAGTTGCCTATCTCGGATTTATTTGTGTTGGAGCAAGGCAAGTTATTATTCCTCGCCTTCGAACATAATGATCCTATGTTTCTATATCTTTATCACTCCATGCATTAGCCATTCATGATTTTGAATATTTTGCATAACCTGAACATAGAAAACCAGATATATGCTAGCTTTTCTTAGCACTGCTTAGTTAGATTATGCGTAAAATATAATGAACTTAGATTAAAGCAGTATGCTAGAAAAGAAAGATTTCCGGGTGGCTAGTACTGTTTTAATCGATATAAGTTTTGCCAAGTTCATGTGAAGAACGAACGAGTACGACCGCAATTCTCAAGTGGGTATAGACCTAGCGGACTAAGTTATCTAGCATAAGTGGTACCTCTGTATAGTGGTTCATTTTTCAGACCTCAAGAAGGAGGTAAATTCTGCCAAGCAAGACAATTGTGGTATTTACCAAGTGCAGGTAAATATATATTTGAGCTCAATTCACTACTACAGAAACAGTCAAAAGTGTCGGTTGGGAACCGGCTATAGGTGTCGGTTTTCCAACCGACACCTATTGGTCGGCACCAATGCCCAATCATATAGGTGCCGGTTTTAGAACCGGCACCTATAAAAATTATAAGTGCCGGTTCTTAATTTTCAACCGACACCTATGAGGCACAAGCGAGCCAAAAAAAAAGCCTCGATGCATCGGCTCGAAATCGAGCCGATGCATCTGAGGTGTTTCTGGTTGCCCAAAACCCTACCAAAAAATCCCTTGCCACTAGCAAAATCAGATCACACACATTCACACACATTCACACATTCATAGTTCATACTGCAACTAGCAAAATCAGAACAAGATAAAAAAAGGAACGGGATGGATAGATTGTAATCACTTGCCACTGCCGCCCACCCATCACTGGTGGGAGGCCGACGGAGAGGGAGAGGAAGAGAGGACCGGCCGTGAGGAGGCCGCCCGCCTCTTCCCTTGGCCACCACTGCCGCACGTCGCCGCCGCCAACTCACCACCCCGACAACCCCCTCCTCAGATCTGGCCGCCTCCGATGAGGCCGACGGAGAGGGAGTCTGGAAGAGGGGACCGGATCTGCGCCTCCCCGAACCCACCACTGGTGGGAGGCCGATGGAGAGGGAGAGGAAGAGAGGACTGGCCGTGAGGAGGCCGCCCGCCGCTTCCCTTGGCCACCGCTGCCGCACATCACCGCCGCCAACCCACCACCCCGACAACCCCCTCCTCAGATCTGGCCGCCTCCGATGAGGCCAACGGAGAGGGAGTCTAGAAGAGGGGACCGGATCTGCGCCTCCCCGTCATCTGTGGGGAGGCCGCCAGTCGCATGCGCCGCTGCTCGTCGGAGGGAAGCGGCCGGCCGGCTGGGAGAGGGGGTGGCGGGGGAGGGAAGCGGAGGGGGAGGGATTGGGGGGAGGGGGTGGCGGTGAGGGATTGGGGGGAGAGGGCGGCGGAGGAGAAGGCGAGGGGGAGGGGGAGGGGAGGCGCGGCGGACGGAGGAGGGGAGGGGATCCGATGCGGATAAGGAAGAGGCCGATGCGCGCACAAGTGGATCGACCGATCGATATAGGTAGTCGGCCGGCTCGGCTCGGCTTGGCAGGGTCGGCTCGGTTTGGTATAGGTGTCGGTTTTTTTAAAAGAACCGGTACCTATAATATATTATAGGTGCCGATTTTTTTAACCGGCACCTATAATATATTATAGGTGTCGGTTCTTTTAAAAAACCGGTACCTATAGTATTGGTACCGGTTTTAACTAATGAACCGGCACTTATATTCTTTAAAGGTGTCGGTTCTTTATTTTTTTACCGTGCGAAGGTGGGAAAAGGCCTATAGGTGCCGGTTTTAAATGAACCGGCACCAATAAGACCGGTCCCTTTAAGGGTTTTTGTAGTAGTGATTGTGATTGTGTGAATTTTTGTAAACCCTGATTGCGATGACATGGTGTCATACAATCAGTTCTTCTTAGACCCCGGGAACGTCAGAACTCCCCTCGCTGCTGTTAACGTACATTCAGAGCACATGAGGACTAGAGTTCATGGAACAAGTACCACTAATGTTAGGAACCAAAAAGCTGGGCCATGACAAACCTACATTTTTATTGGTGCGTCATGGATTATGGGTACAACATACATCTACTGCAATATGAGTATCTTTAATATATTCGAATAGTCATGATCGCGGTTATTGAGCATCTAGACTCACAATGGCATCTTGGCTAGAAACATAATACAACATTTTATTAAATACTATTGCATTTCAAACATTTGAGGTTTATTACTTCCACCAGCTTTCTGTAAGTAAACCTAGCCCTACTCAAATATTATTATTTCATGCATTCATTACTTGATATAATAACTTGCTGAGTATGTTGTACTCACCCTTGCTTTAACCCTTCTAGAGTCGATTTGAAGTTCTTGCCGAAGCCGGCAGTTCAATCATATAAGTTAGTCTCATTCAAACTTAGATTAGTTAGAAGGTTTAATTCTATAACAAAAGAGTAGAGTTGGTTCCCTCTAAAGCTTCTGCTACAATAGTTAGCCACAATTTAGTAAATACCCTTATCTTTTATGTAATAAAATATCCATTGGAGCCTTATTGAAATGTATGCAATGATGATCCAGATTATTGTACCTGTATCAACTTACTGATCTAGGGCTTGATACAGTTTATACATGTCGGTTACTGAATCTTAAACTTGGGACCCAACATGATGGTGAGTGATGAATGGTGAATCTACCACCACGTGATATATGATATGCTTACAGAGTAATCTCACCATTACCAGATATATGGGAATAGTGAGTCATGTAGACTGTTCATTCTCAAGCTTAAGCTTAAAGAGAGGAGAAAAACACATCCTACCGGCTCATCGTACCACATGTGTATTTAGCTAGTTAGTTAGACAACTTTAATTTTGACTTGTAAAATGCCTAATTTTGACTAACGAAATGCCCGTGCGCTATTACAGAATTAAAAAAAAAGAACAATTACAACTTATTTTTAAAATTAATTAGGGTTTTTATCTTTTTTACGTTTTAACCATTGCCTTGGGACCACTAAAGTCATATGTTATATGAGATATTTGAATGAAAAATGCATTTCAAGTGGGCCCCATATGTCAGTTTAGGGGAATTGGTGGTGGGGTAGCAGACCCTTCACACCACTTCTTTATTTTCAAGTAGTATACATATCCCAAGATCCAACTTCCAACACTCTACTAATGTTGGGACTTTCAACTTTCACCTAACAAGTTTCGTCTCAAAATTCTGAATTATCGAATCAATACTTAAAATTATGAAATGATCGATACAAATCGACTTTGTATCCATTGGAGCATGGTGGCAAACACCCTTGATCACAGGACGTGTTGCTTTTGTTGTGCCAAAAATGCGCAGCCTCGCATGGAGGGATCACAGGGGTCATGGAAAGAAGGTGGTGTGGGGGTGTTGAGAGAGTTGAGCTGAACCAAACAAATTTGGCATTTGCTTGCTCCGGCCTCTGGTTTCTTGAGCAAATAAGCCAATCTTAGACGATCGTTATGTGCTCTCACAACTCATAAGTGATCAATCTAACGTATTGCTGCCAGAATTACTCCTATTTCATAACTGCAAACATCATGTATAAATTAATGGACTTGTTTGGAGAAGTTTAAAATTTTGAGAAACAACTAATTGTTAGCTAGTTTATGAGAATCTGAAAAAACTAAGTTTTCCAGCTTTTGGCACAGTGTTAAAGCTACAATCGATTTTGAATTTTAAAATTCATTAATTTTAGAATTGATTTTAGGTGTTATTTCCGCTATTCTCGTTGCCAAGCTCTCTTTTCACGATGGATAAGAAAACGAGTAAAATTCTTCTAAAATTTATTCTTAAAAGTAAAAATTGAAAATTAGTTTTTCCTTTTGAGAAAAAGCTGATAAGACAGGTAGGAATATTTTTTCTCATATATACTTAGCTAACAGAATCCTGAATATTCTTTCCATGATTTATCAATCTGGAATTCCGATGCACTTCTTACATCTGTTCTTTCAAAAGATATATACTGCAAAGTCTCTATAACGACACAATACATGTTGTATAATCTTATACACACAAGCAGAGTATTCAGTACACATCGATCCTAATTAATTGGCCACCTCATGAAACTTACTAGCTACTTACGCTGCATGGCCCCTCTGTATGCTCTGCACCAACGACTTCGCTGACGAGGCCGTCCCGACCACGGCGAGGACGACGCCGGCGGCGATCATCGCCGCGTTGAGCGCGACGGCGAACCACGCCACTCGTCCCCACCGGATCTTGAGGTAGAACGCGCAGGGGAAGATGATCGAGATGGCCACGCTGACGAGCGACCCGGTGAGGCTGAGCACGTACTGGAAGTATGGCACGGACAGCGCCAGCGCTAGGATGAGCAGCAGCGCCGCCGACCCGACGCCGCCGCGGACGAGCGTGCGCGCGCGCGGGGACATGGTGGCCGGCAGGTGGTGCTCGAGCTGGATGGCGAAGGGCGCGAACTCGAGCGCGTACTTGGTGACCGGGGTGAGCACAGTGGCCCAGAGCGCGATCCTGGTGACGGCGAGCCCCGGCGGCATGCTGAGGGTGATCTGGGAGCTGACGCTCGGGCCGAACATGCTCGCGCCGACGAACGCCAGCGCCGTGTAGAGCACGGTGACCACGGCGAAGCTCGCGACGGACACCCTGGTGAACGCCGAGGGGTCCTTCATGGCGGCGTGGATGTTGGGGAACACGATGTGCCCCGCGTAGCTGAACATGTACAGTCCGGAGACCGCCGGGATCCGCTCCAGCCGCAGCGCCGGGATGTACCCCCCGCCGAGTCCCACGCCGCCGAACGCCGCGGCGCAGACGACGGTGGCGAAGATGAGCAGCGACATGACGATGCCAGCGAAGGACAGGAACGAGATCGTCGACAGGTCCCTGAGCCACAGGCTTGGGAGAGCCACCAGCACGGCGGCGACGGTGAGCAGCTGCGTGGCGGTGAGGCGCACCCACGGCAGGTGGAAGTGGACGGCGCCGGCGAAGACGAGCGGCAGGTTGTCGCTGAGGGAGATGGTGTAGGAGACGAGCGCGAAGAAGATCTCGAGGTAGATGAAGGCCGAGGCGACCACCCTGCCCTTGCCGCCGAACGCGCGCTCGCCGATGTCCTGGTACGTCTTGGAGCTCGGGTCGTCGTCCAGGCACTTGCCGATGAGGTGCGCCGTGTAGGCGCACATCACGCCGAGGCCGACGAGGAGGAACACGGACGCCCACCCNCCCCCCCCCGCCGTTCTCCAGCGCGTACGGAGTCGACAGCTGCCCGAGTCCTGCAAAAGGGTTGTGAACAGTGTATCATTAGAACAAATTTATATTAATTTTGAGAGTTTTTGTCATTTTGATTCGAATTATGACATCAATGACGACATGTAGTGGTAAAAAAAACATACTAAAATACAGAGCATGAGATTCTGATAAGCAGCTTACGAGTCAGAATACTAATTGAATTAATTAGAGTTTGATAATCTAGAGGAATAATTTGGACTATACGAAGCTGAAGATCGATTTTTTGGGTGGGCAGAAACCTGTTGTACCTATGAGCATGCCAACCATGTTGATGACCGAGTGGGCGAAGGAGCTGGTCGGCTTGCCATGGTGTACGGCATCAACGGCCACGACCCTCCCGGCAGCCTCCGCCTCCACATGTTCCTCGCCGCACTTGCACGGCTTGCCGGCCTCGACGTCGACGCAAGCGTCGCCGCCGCAGCGCCTGGCCGCGGTGAGCCGCTGCAGCGCGAGCTGCGCGCCGTGGACGCTCTCGCTCGCCACCTGCTTCGGCTTGGCGCACAGTGAGAACCAGCACCACCACCCGCTCGCCGCCATTGTTGCTGCCGGAGTGTGTGTTTGCTGCTGATTGCTCGAGCTAGCTGGAGCTTGATGGGCTTTGGCTCTTGCTGCATATAGGGATGCCAAGTTCGTGCCTATTTATAGTGTGCCGAGTACGTTGCAGGAGGCAGGGCAAGTTGGGAGGAGGGAAGATGGAATCCATGAGTGACAATGATGCCACAAGTACTCTGGATTCAGTGGAACTGGTTAATTTGGGTTTCATGGCCAGCATATATCCACAATATTCCATCTCTCTTCAGTTGAGCACGTCATACTTGTGGGGGACGATGATCTTGGCATGGTTAATCGCGCGGTGCCACCAAAGAAAAACAATTGGGACAATATATAGTATGTTTGGGTCCTTTTTTATAACTCTCGATCGAAGATTTTTTAGAGCCGAATGTCTCTAGCACAAATTAATGAATCTAAATCTACGATTACATTGATAACACTGGGATAAATCATTTTGTTTTTATTTTAAATAAAATTTAAAATTTTAAACCAATATAATTTAACATACAAACTTCAAATCTAATATGAATTATATGTATAGTTGTACTAAACGAGGCCTTGGTCACTAAAGTTTTGACTCCGAAGTTAATATATGTTCCTTAACGTTTTATTTTATCCAAACATATGCAAGATACGTATTGATAAAACAAAATTTTCCATATGTTTGGAAAACGTCCTTAAAGTTTTCCATATGGTCCTTAGGCATATCAAACGTGCCATGTGGATATGTCATGTCGTTGTCTTATGCAATATACATACTGAAATGTCTAATTTGCCTATATGACGAACATCATAGAAAAAAATAATAACTAATTTTGCACGATTACGTGTTTTGGTTTGAAATCCGTATGTTAAAACACACAGTGATTTTCTGAACTATGCATTGATAGTTAGGCTGCGTTCGTTTCTCCTGAAACAGTACAGATACAAAATAAATTTTCGTGGCACGCTTTTCAAACTCCCAAACGGTGCGTTTCGTGCGAAAATTTTTAATATGAAAGTTGCTCTAAAATGTTAGATTAATCCATTTTTCAAGTTTGTAATAATTAAAACTCAATTAATCACACGTTATTGTCACCTCGTTTTGCGTGAAACACTTTATCTTCATCTTTATCTTTATCTTAAGTACTTTCAAACACCACCTTAAGCTGATATATTTTGGGCGTTTGTAAGTTTATTGTAGAGATTATGAGTAACATATATCCATACGATTGGTTTATCCGACTGAATATAGGGAATAGATTATGTATATGGAATATGTAACAGGTTATGACTTGAGTATTATGTTTTTTCATGTATTAAAGAACGGTCCAAAGTCCTGATTCGATAATATTATAATAGATTAGAAAACTGATATCGTATCCGTCTAGATCCTCCTCTTTATAACCCTGCCCCTCAACCTATATAAGGTGGGCAGGGAGTCCCCTCAAGGGCAAAACATAGATAGTAAAATAAACACTATCGGATCGTCAGATCAATATACATTCGACGGATACAATTCTCAAATAGGAGTAGGGTATTACTTCTCATCAAGAGGGCCTAAACTTAACTAAATCCTTGTTTTCCGCATTCATTAATTTCGTGCGCTACCTCTACCGAATTCTAGTTTCGACAGTTGACGCGCCAGGTAGGGGATGCGTCGAATTATCCATCAAGAAGTGTGATGGAATCAACTTGAGTCGTCGGTATCATCCTCGCTTGAGTTTCCTGGATTCTACCATCGTCGATACCATCTTCTGATCAAATCAATCTACGAAGAGATACTGGGTTTGTCGTTTCAATCTAGTGTTCTAGTCTGTTATTGTGACGAGATTGGTTTTCAATTATGGATTGCTGCACTGGTATTTTTCTTGTTGCATGGACGAAGCGATCGGGAGGAAGAGATGCTTCCATATGAACACTTCGCCGCCATCACGATGTCCCTGCAGAGCGCAGGGCGCGAGGCGCAGCGCGGCATCCTGCACGTCAAGCCGCTCGTCCATGCTGCAGAAGGCTACGAACCATGTCCGCCAACACACATGACCACGCCAATCGCTATCATGGCCACCTGACCGCATGGTTTCGCTCGTACGTACATACGGCTCAGCATGCACCAAAGCCAGGACATATGTGATGAGTATCCACGAAGGCCTGTGAACCCGCATGCATGGCGCATGTAAAGATCTATTTATTTAATTTGTTATTGCTACTAATCAAATTGGTTTGTTGTGTTGTCCTGCATGCATGCCGAGTTATGGATTGCTTGATCGGCTCTAGCGACACACAGTACACAAGACCAAGTGCCAAGTCACCTTGTCCTCACAACTGGTCACGTTCGTCGTCACCGACTGGTTTTTTTTTGCCTCCGTAGTTGGTGTATTCTGTCGTCGTTGTTGATGGTGACATCGTCTTCACCGCCGATCGCCTCCGTCATCGCCGACTAGTTTTTTCATCTCCACAGCTGGTGTACTCCGCCGCCGTTGCTGATGGCGACATCGTTTTCACCATCGATCGCCTTCGTCGTCGCTGACTGGTTTCTTCACCTCCACGATTGGTGGATTCCGCCGTCGTTGATGAAGCAACATCGTCTTCATGGCACCATCGGTATTCTTCGCCTCCACAGTTGATGGATTCCATCGCCGTTGCTGATGGCGACATCGTCTACACCATTGATTGTCTTCATCGCCGTCGACTGGTTTCTTCGCCTTCACGATTGGTGTACTTCGCCGCCGTTGTTGATGGCGACATCATCTTTACCACCGGCCACTTTCGTCGTCACCGACTGGTTTCTTCGTCTCAACGATTGGTGGATTCCGCTGCCATTGATGAGGCTACATCGTCTTCACCATCG
The DNA here is from genome assembly GCA_008326285.1 of Oryza officinalis. NCBI lineage: Eukaryota > Viridiplantae > Streptophyta > Magnoliopsida > Poales > Poaceae > Oryza > Oryza officinalis. The sequence goes on along the minus strand of BDMV01000001.1, from coordinate 17,132,145 downwards.
GCTGCTTCTGTCGTCACCAACTAGTTTCTTCGCCTTCACGGTTGGTGGATTCCCCCATCGTTGATGAGGTAACATCGTCCTCACCACCGACTGACTCTATTGCCATCAACTGGTATCATCGCTTCCACGGTTAGTTGACTCCGCCGTTTGTTGATGGGCGTCTTCGTCTTCACCGTCGGCCACCTCAGCTGATTTCACGGTTGGTGTCTTTGTCGTCATTGATGGACGACCTTGTCCTTACATCAGCCACCTCCGTCGTCACCGATGAAAATACCAACAAGCTAAGTCAGCATTAATTTTCTTTTTTATATGATATTTTTCTTTGCCTCTGCCTCACTACATCAACTGGTTCTCCGTTGAGTAGTGAGTCGAAGGCTACAGATGTTATACATATTTTTGAAATAATTTTTATAATGTTTATCTTGATTGCTTGCGATTAAATCCGAGTAAAAAAGTGCCGAGCAGTGAAGTTCTATTTTTCGATGCTTTCTATTGGTGTGTCGACGGATGGTTGCCATGAGCCAATTCCTAGCACCTGGGGGCTTGTTGGGTAGAGTGTATAACGCAAGGTGCTAAGTACGACTTGGAAAAAATCAACGGCATAAAGATAAAATAATATGTTTTCTGCTCTTAACAATTGCAAAAGTACCTGAGTAGCATATATTCTGATCCGTGAAGCTTTGTTCTATTAAAGATGAACTCATGTCACTCATATGCATGTCTGGAAAGTGGCATGAACCGACTCCCGATGCTTAGGGGCTCTGACTAGTCAAGCAAAGTGTTTGAACATAAGGAGTTAACTACTTGAAGAAATTAAAATCGACAAGAGGAGAAATACTTATTTATAAATATTTTCAAATGCTTGAATTTTCCTCAAGTATTATATTTACATTAGATACTACTCATCCTACATGTTTATACTGCAGGATCGATCAATTATACACCATCGTTTTGCCTTTGTAGCCACCAACTAGTGTCCTCGCCTTCATGGTTGTGCGATTTTGCCGCTGCTGATGGGCATCTTCGTCTTCACCGCCATCTTGACTTCCTCGCCGTTTACTTGTGTCCTTGCTTTCACGGCTGGCCTATTATGCCCTCACTGATGGGCGTCTTCGTCTTCACCGCTAGCTTGCCTTCGCTGCCGTCGACTGGTGTCCTCGCCTTAACGATTGTGCGATTTTGCCAATGCTGATGAGCGTCTTCGTCTTTACCACCGGCTTGCCTTCGCCGCCGTCGACTGGTGTCCTCGCTTTCACGGCTGGTCTATTATGCCGTCGCTGATGGGCGTTTTCGTCTTCACCGTCACCGACTAGTGTCTTCACCTTCACGGCTGGCCTATTATATCGCCGCTCATGGGCGTCTTCGTCTTCACCACCGGCTTGCCTTCGTCGCCGCTGACTAGTATCCTCGTCTCCACAACTACGCATCTCCGTCACCGTTATTGCACAATTTGGTCTTCACAATCGGCCGCCTTTGCCGCCGTGGATCGTCTTCATCACCGGCAATCTATGCTGCCTCTACTTCACTAGCTTCGTTTCTTCACCAACCTCGACAACTCCGAGAATCTCGACATCTCGGCATGCGCCACCAGATACGACGTCACATTAATCTACTACAACAAATGGTGCTTCAATCCTCAAGTTTTCTACTCGGACATCCTCAATGCATATCTTCTCTCAAGCAATGGCTACTCGACAGCAAGAAGCTACAGTTCGTGACTGTATGTTCAGTTATTTTCCAACTAAGCATAGAGTTGGGAGGCTACACAAACACAATAGTAAAATTTGACAAGCATTATGTCAACGAGTTCTATGAAATCAACTTCAGAAGTCATCAGCTTCGTCTTCACTCCAGAACAGGCTTTCTACTTCAGCAACTTCAACATTCTCACCGACAACTTTGGCTCTCAACTAATGCCACGGTCTACTCGAATTCATCAACCAATCAACTCGGATTCGACGAGTTGGACATCAGCTTCAACATCTACTTTCCTCCACGTGGAGCATTTTCAATAACTACAACACCAAATTCTACTGTCATAGTTGCAAATCAAGAGGTGTTATATCAATCTTCGCCACGCACGCACTAATGTTAAGACAACTACTCAGGCTTGGATATCTTCTCAACAGTTTATTATCAGTGACATCACCTTTGGCACCGTCGTCATTGGCAATACTTTCATGTCCAGCCAACTACTGTCAACCAGGTTCTTTGTTTCAGGAGTTCGGGCTTCATCAATACTAAAATATAACTGGATTACCAACATTGCCGTCTTCATCAACATCCTACAATGCCTCTTCAGCCTAGTTTACTCTGTCACCGTTCATGGGAACTTCGTCACTGCCGGTCGTATCTGCTATCACCGGCTGATATCTTCGCTTCTACGGTTGGTGGACTTCACTGCCACCGTTGATGAGCAGATCTGTCTTCACAGCCGGCTGCCTCTGCTGGCACCGATCATCATCATCGCTAGTTGCGTCTGTCATCGTTGGCTGGTTTTTTCGCCTCCATAGTTGGTGGCTTATTACACCGTAGCTGATAAGCATCTTCGTCTTCACCGTCGGCTTACCTCCGTCACCGTCATCTAGAGTCATCGCCTTCACGGTTGGCTTACTACGTCGCCACTGATGGACGTCCTTGTCTTTACCTTCGGCTTGCCTTCGTCGTCGCTGACTGGTGGTCTTGTCATCATGGCTGGCCTATTACGCCACCGCTGATAGACAATTTCGTCTCCACTGTAACCTCATTTTCACCGTTGGTTGCCTCCATTTTGTTGGCACATATTTCTTCACCACCATTGACTAGTGATCTCGTCTCTAGGCTACTACATCAGCCTCCATCAACGGGCAATTATGACTGCAACAGAAGGATAAGCGGAATCCATGGCCACAAGCCTATCTTCTATACTCAACGTCTGGATCAGTCATTATGCCCCACGAGTGTCATTAACTGAGTACTTGCACCAAGTCGGGATTTAATTATCATATTTACTTTGGTACACTCCATGAGGAATAACCACTCGGATCAGAAGCCACTCAGATGAGATGCGTTCGGTCTAATCACTTGGAAGATTTGTCACTCGGGAGCATATTAATAGGCATGCTATACACGTCATATTTTAAGGGTATCGGTGGGCATATTTTGGGCCTAATCCCAATATGTTTGTAGCCCATATTCTCAGGTGTGGCCTATCACGTGTCTTTAGGGACTTAGGCATATTTTCTCTTGGCAATATGCACGTATTCAAGTGCCCAATACCTTAAAATCCTTTTATACAGTTGTTACACAACTTTTTAGTAGTTGGTACAATGCAATTTAAAAGGTGGCAAACAATAAAGCTTTATGTATAGCTGACATTAACTTCTTTGTATAGAAGTGAAGCACTGTTTGGTGTGGTACAAAGTAATTGATTGGATACTATATCATTACTTTTGGCCACATATGTGTGCATCTTTATAAAAGATCAGTATTATGGCTTATGCTGATTATAGATTTTTCTCGTTTTCAGGTGGTTGGTAAATCTATTTATGAGTGATTTTTCACTTGGATTTTATACCACATATGTCATATATTTTTTGCGATATGCGCACGGTGTGAACCCAATACCTTAAAAAATTCCTTTACTCGCTACAAAATAGCTTTTTGTTAATGTCATTTGCTATGCAATTTGTAAAGGTGACCAATAGCATGTTTTCATGGCCTTTTATAAACTAGCTTCTTTTTCATAAGGGTCAGGCGCTATTTGGTATTATTTTCAAAGACGTGATTGTGCTAGGGCTACACGCATTATATTTTTAAGCCGTGGTAGATCCAGAGTTACGCGCATCATATTTTATGCAATCGGTATATCACTCGGTCATGTTACTCAGGGATTCACACCGCATATGCTATAAATTAATATTAAGTCACTTGGTTGACTATAATTATCAGAAACCACTCAGTTGGTTAGATTATTTATTCGTTGACTATATGCTTAGTTTGTTCAACTAACCACAAAGTCACGGACTACACCTAATTAGGTGCATCTAGTCGATGTACCTGGGTATATATTCTTGGTTATTTTTTAAAATATTTTAAGCCCTTCACAGTCTTCTCATTTGGTAAAAGCATTTGGGAGACTATGACAAAGATGATTGAAACACTCGGCTTTGAATTAATTTGGTTCAAGAGATTATTATCTTTTCGACTATGAAGGTCTCAAGGGCTACTGTGAAGATTATGGGTACCATATACTCACACGGTTGGTTTATCTGACTAAATATAGGGGATAGATTATATATATGGAATATGTAGCAGGCCATAACTTGGGTATTATGTTTTCTTATGTATTAAGGAACGGCCCAAAGTCCTGGTTTAGTAATATTGTAATAGATTAGGAAATTGATGCAGTACCCGACTAGGTCCTCCTATTTGTAACCCTGCCCTCCAATCTATATAAGGTGGGTAGGGAGCTCCCTCAAGGGCAAGACATAGATAGCAAAATAAACACTATCAGATCGTCAAATCAATATACACCCGGCGGATACAATCTCCAAACAGGAGTAGGGTATTACCTCTCATCGAGCGGGCTTGAACCTGTCTAAACACTTATCTTTCGCATCCATCCACATTTAAGTCTCGTGCACTACCTGCTTTTATTATTGCCAAATTCTTGTTTTGACATTTATTTTTCTTTTTTTCTATATATGGTGTATGTCTAAGGGTAAATTAGGCATTTTGTTGTAGATCTTTTAATAAAATGATGAGATGGCTGACCACATGACGTTTTTAGGGAATCCAAAGACCGCAACATATTGACCTTAGGGTGAAAAACCACGTCAAACCAAAAGACAAACTTAATTTGTGGACATATTTGGATAAAATGAAATATCAAATAACATATTGACCTCAGAGTGAAAGACCACGTCAGACCATAACAAACTTAATTTGTGGACTTGTCAAAACTAGATTTCGGCAATAGGAAAAAAAAGGTGGCGTACAAGGTCTAAAGTGTATGGGTGAAGAAACAAAGGTTTATACAGGTTCAGGCCTTCTCCATGAGAAGTAATACCCTACTCCTGTTGTTTTGAGGATTGTATCCGTCAGGTGTTGTATTGATCTGATGATCGGGTTGTGAATATGTCTGGTCCTGCTCTTGGAGGGCCTCCTGCCAGCTTTATATAGGTTGGGATGGCAGGACTACAAAGATAGAAACCTAACCAGATACGATATCGGTTTTCTAAATCTATCTTACAATATTATCAAACTAGGACTCTGGGCCATTCCTTAATACACAAGAAAATGTAATACCTAAGTCATGGTCTGTTACATATTCTATATACATAATCTATCCCCTATATCCAGTCAGATAGACCAACCGTGTGGGTACGGTACCCTAATCTCCACAGGACATATTTGGATAAAATGAAATATCAAATAACATATGGACCTCCCAGTGAAACATCAAGGACCAAATATACCGTCCTAACCATAAGATGCAGATGCACTAACATTTCACTCTTTCCCCACACGTTGTTCTCACATGGGCGGCTTGGGGGCAAAACCCTAGCCACCAGCGCTACCACCTCCCTCACCCCCCTCGTCACCTCACCGCGGCCAGAGCTTGCCACCGGAAAGCCGGGAAGGCGGCGGCAGGGACAAGAAACCCTGAATGAAGCCTCGTCCTAGGTGTGGGAGGACGGAGTGGCGCGCACGGTAGCGGGGCCTTGGTGGCTGGAGGAGGCAAGGTCCTAGCGGATCCGGCGTCGCTGGAGGAGGATCTACCACCGCCTCCTGTGGCTAGATCAGGAGGGTGCGACAACGACGACACGGCGCAGACTGCGGAGGAGTTCGCGGGAAGGGTGGCCCACGAGATGTGTGCTTGTGTGAAGGAGGCATGTGGTGACGCAGCCGTGGCGGGCGAGCCAGGACGGTCGGTGAAGGAGAAGGAGAGACGCGCACGGCATGGCTGCAGGAGGAGGCAAGGGGCGATGCAGCCACGGTGGGCGAGCCGGGGCCGCCAGTAGAGGAAAAGGAAAGACGTGCACGAAGCGACTGCGAGAGTAGGTGCGTTGTGGGGCAAGCGCCGGTATGGCCATTTGAAGGAGCTGTGCACGACACAAGCTGTGGAGGAGGAGGATGGTAAGGAGGCCGTCGCGGCCGGTAGCAGTAGGTGGCCCCGTCGCATCGACGGTAGGAGAGGCACCTGGTATTGGCCAACTGTACCGTCGGCGATGGAGTTGACGAGCTACAGGAGGCAGCGTGGTCATGTGATAGGCCGGGTGTAGGCTGGCTGTCTATAGGGCACTGGTGCAGCGGAGGTTTGAGTTGGCAGAGGTTGTGCAGGTGGAGGAGCTCCGGGGTGGCGCAGCAAGTGTGGGTGAGGTTTGTAGGTGAAAGCCTAGCTCATGACTTCCCGAGCCAACAATGGTGACGTCTTCGGATGTCGTGTTCCCTCTTGGGGCATTGTCGAGCAGCCATCCTTCCCCCTTGACAGGACCCTTCATGTGAAAACAGAGTCCAGTTTGTTGGGCAACGATGATGTCTAAGACGTCATGGCCTTCCTAAAGGCGTTGCCTAGCTAGGAGGTCTTTGTTCCTTGCCTCTGCCACCTTCTCTCAATTTAGTCGCTGCCGGTTCTTGGTTGTCGTCATCAGGTTGGGGCGAGGGACGAGTGTATTTCCTTCTTCCTCGGTCTCTCCCTCTCCTCAACCCCTTTACATGAGGATAACCGGAATCTTTTTGACGTCCTTCTGTATAGAGTCAATGTTTGGTGGTGCGTTTGCAACCCCCTTGTTGGCCTAGTGACGATCGGCCATGCTTAGCGATGGTCGGTTTGGTGCTTGTATCTTCTTTAGGGTATTGTGCAAGGAGCTGCCAGCTCACGGTGGCGAGGTGTTTGTTTTTGTTTTTTTTCTGGTTACGACCTTACAGGGTTGTAAGCTTGTAGTTTTTTATGCTATATCAATATGAACTTCGCGTGGTCTTGTGCGAGTCGTTCAAAAAATATACTATCCTCCCAAAAGAATTAAGAGGGAGATGGTTTGCGGTGTGGTACAAACTAATAGATAGCATGGAAGGTTAAAACACTAGAACTATAATATAATGGGTTATATATCGTGAATCTCAGTTCAATCCATCTATACTATTATAAAAATTATAGATGTTTTCTTAGAATTTTAGTACGTCATCCGTGTTTGAGTTGGTTGTGTGTCGCTTGTATCTAATTCAACATGAGTCTAAAATAACTATTATACACCCCCTTTCAGCCCAACCCAACCGGCCACACCATCCCGCCTCCCTATCGCACGCGTCTTCACTCGGCGCCACACGCCCCCTTCCCTGATCGACGTCTTTTTTCTCTCCCTTTTTCTCCTGTCCTTTTCTCCCAATCATCCGATCCTCTCCCTTTCCTTCTAATCACCTCTCTTTTCTTCTTTTATTCTCTTCATAAATATTTTTTTTTGAAATTATCATTGTTTAAGATGTGTATGTGGCAAGTTTATTACTTTGCAAATGCTTTCTATCTATATAAAAAAACTTTCACTAATTGAATAATCAAAATTTCAACATTTGGTCGATGAGGTATAGCAATATACCCCATGGATCAAGTTATGACATAGCAACCTGATCGATTTATGAGGTTATGGAATGATGTATATAAGGGATTCTTCGTGTTATGACGCATGAAGCGAGCGCAACCGGGTTCAATACTATATGCAATTTCTGACTTTTTTCCTGTTGTTTTGTTTGTCTTATTTTGATTTGTCATTTAAATTTACAGAGTTTTTATCAATCATGAAAATTGTTTTCACCTGTTACAATACATATGCATGTTTGCTAGTTTAATTTAAAATATAAAACTGTGTTAAAAGTTAAATAGATAAGGGTATATTTTTTAAGTGTAAATTTCATATAACCATACATATTATGATCAAAGTCACACAAACCATAAGGATTTTATCGCGTGGCATATAACACTAGGTATTATGATTATGAAGTTTCACAAAACCACACCGTTAACTATTTTGATAAAAACCTATATCAAATTTTTATAAAGCGGATGTAACATCAATATGATGGACAAAATCCTCCTAAATTTGATATGTGATTGTAGAACTCAAAAATATGTTAGATCAAATACAAAATGATCAATAGTGTGGTTTTGAAAAATTTTAGAAACATAGTACCTGGGTTATGTGCCACATATCAAAATTCTGATGGTTTTTTGCTACTTGGACCATAATATGTGTGGTTTTATGAGATTTATTTATTTTTTTAATAATGGACAAACCGTCCATTGTGTTAAAGACAATAAAGATCAAAAGTACATTATTTCAAATTATCCACACTAAGGTGAGTCTGGATGGATTAACAAGAAGATAAAGAAACACCATGTTTTAATTTACGCAGGCCCTGTTGCTAGACCTTTATTAGTAAGGTAATTAAATGCTATATGACATTAGATTCGACGATTACCTCGGGATCAATTTGTGCCTTAAGATGCAACCGGAATGGTGACTTGGATGGCACTCCGCGTCAGCTTGGGATTCAGATACGCCTGGAACATATCTATAAATCTAATCTTGTATATATAGGTGTCACCATTAGCTTAAATTATGTGTAGCCACGTCATCAAGAATAGGCTGACCGTTGGATCTCATCTAAATGGCTGAAGAGAAAAGCATTTAGCATTTATATACCTGATGGTTCCAGTACTTGCATGCAGCCTGACCATTCCATCTTTTATTGATTAATGGTGTTTGATTTTTGTTTGATCTTAGTAATGGTGTTGTTTGATGCATCTTCAAACTGCCAAAGGATTTTTACAATTCTTTACTCTATAAGTTAACTTTATTGTAGTAATATATATATTGACATCAGATGTCACTCATTCACACAACATGCATTTGGTTCAGGTCATCCACAGACTGCTCATTCGCCGATCCATCTATGTAAACTTCTTCATCAAGAACATATTCAACATTTATGTAGGCGATTGGCCATGTCCACGAACAACTAAGTTATAATTTGGGTGATGATTCTTCTTCATGTTGTGTGCTTAACCGTTGTTTTTCTTTTCTCAAGTTACTTTAGAGCAATTGCTAGGTCATTCATGATATCAGACAAACCCTAGAACCCAACACAAGGTCACTCTCATTGATTATTTACCATGTAGTCTTCAGAATTTTTTTGATTATATGGTAAACGCACACGTGTGCACACACGCAACACCACATTCATACCCCCACGAATGCGTCCCCTAACACATGCTCTAATAAACGAAAACCAACGGTATATCTCTGGTCTCACTAAAAACTGTTGAAAGCCCACTTGCATGTGTGTAATATTCGTGGGCATCAGCATTTGAACCCTGGTGGGTGAAGTCATGCACTCACGACTCTAGCACCACATCACCAGTGCTTCCCCTTTGTTTGCAGATTTTTTTCACCTATACTCTTGAAGGATGTTCAATTGTCCTAAATATCATCTTTTGATAACCATGTCTGCTTCTATCATGCAAACTTTTAAGCACAACTTATGCTCCTTTACATATTTCTCTAATTTCACATGTTATATTTTGAATAAGTCCACAACAATATGTGGGGTATTCACAGTATAGTAGAAGACAATGAACTATTCTCTCTGTTTCACATTATAAGGTGTTTTGATTTTTCTTTAAGTTAAACTTTAATTAAATTTATAAAAAACATAGCAATATTTTCAACACATATCAAAAATCTATTCAAGTTAGATTTAATAAAATTAATGATGTTACTATGTTTTTCTATAATCTATAAATATAGTTATTTTTTAAAAAAATTAACTTATAAAATAGTTAAAACTTTTTATAATATGAAAATCTCTTTTGTGATCAGCGTATGAATCATGTGGGGATATTGGAATTGGAGGCGGGATGGTACAGCATGCAACAGGTGCTGTTGCCAGTTGCATATATATATGCAATCAATTTGCAGAATCATATTCCATGAGCAAAGGTGTAAGGAAGCTATTGTGGTCCGTTTGTTCCAGCAATATTGGCCAAAAGGGCATGGGGGATGAAATGAACCGCTCCCGGCCTACTGGGAGAGAGGGCTAGGATGCATGTCCGTAATTTTTTTTAAGGTAATAGAGATATTTTACATGTCTCTTTATATACGCCTTACATATTTATTTTAATATATATCACGTCTCATATATAATACATGACATAATATGTACGTATATAACGATAATGCACATATACACGTGTGTGTGACTATACATGTGTCCAGGCCGATGTCCTGTCACATACAGGGGGCGGAGCTAGGCTTGAGGACTTGCTCCAAAATTTCATGTAAATTCTTTACTAAATTGTATGGAAATTTTGAAAATATATAATTTCTAACTAAAATTATCAAATTCTGTCGTAGGCTTGTTTTTTTTTTGCTCCGCGCCACTGGTCATGTGTGTTTGGCGATTGCTCACACCTGGCTAGTTGCCCTGTATTCGGTCCATATGCTGTGGAAATGCGGCTGTTTATTAAATGTATGTGCTATATTTTTATTAATAAATATTTTTAAATTCGTCATCACTAATTAATCTGGTGTATAATTTAACGCAGAGGGTGGAAACAACAACTTTTGATTATCATAAAAAAAATGAACAGACGTACACCACTGTTTCGGTGAATAAAGAACCAGAGAAACGGAAATTATGCACAAATTACACCTTATTCGGTAAATTCCTGACTTCTCGTGAGGAAGGAATCCCGACTTCTCGTGAGAAAGGGATTGATTAGGATTAATTTCATATATTTTAGTAAGTATGAAACAAATATCTTCTAAATTTGTTTCGATTTATTTGTAAGAGAGATTAATCGAATAAGGCCTCGAGCACATATTCTCCTGGGTTACGTCAGCGAAGGATCGATAATGTGCTTTGCCGCCGGCCGGCCGGCCGCCTTAACGAGGGATCCTAGAATTTGTACTCGTGACTCGTGAGTGCGTGACGGCTCCTGGGTGGAGGCTGACCACGGCGATCACGAAAACGACTAGTTAGTACATGGAACATCGTCGCTAGCTGATGCGCATCGTCCTCACTGCTTGGAGTACGTTGGAGGTGGGAGGGGAGAGGCTGCTTGATAAACAGTGGCGAACGTGTTAAGCATGTACATATATGCGCGTGCCCTTTAATTTGGTGCCGCGACATATTAATATTGGATGTAGAAGCGATAATAACATAATATCTCTGTTCTAAAAAGGACAGCGTTATGTCGTAACAACGGTTTTGCTATATTTCATGCGAATATTTTTTTCTCCCTAACATTCGATTTGTGGCCGCTAGATCGCATTCAAAATTTGTGTTTGCGGTGTTGATAACAAATTTTGAGCGCTAGCTCGTGGGAAACTGGGTCAAACTCACGATCTGCGTTTGGAGAACCCAGGCTGCTAACCACCTCCGACGAGCGTGATTTCTGACCACTTATACATAAGTTGTAATTATATTCTAATTATGTTAAAGTTATATTGAAATGTTTTTCATAAAACTATCGAATATTACATGGCTACTCCAAAATAATATTTGTGCAGTCAAACCTACTAAAAATAACTAACACATAAAAATATTAGGATTAAAAATGTGAATATTTTTAATTTTGTATTTTAAAATTGTGCAGTTTTACTTGTAGCGAAACACTTCCCCTTCAAAATATTTCCTGTTAATTGGAATAACTTTTCCTAATTTTCTCACAAGATATTCTCTGTTTCACCTTCCATCTACTTATGCATGTATGGTGGCACTGACATTGAGCATATGGGTTGACTAACAATACTTCACACATTTGATAGAATTTTGGATTCTTGGTCTGTGGCAAATTCTGCCATAATCTTATTTTACTTTTGAGATACCTGCATATATGCTCATGTGGAATCTTCCTCCACTATATAAAGTTGCATCTTCATGCATGTTGGAATACATTTAATTGCTATTGCTATCTGCTCATGTCTGAATTCCCTTTCCTGATGGCTGGAAGTAGGACAGCATCTCATTTTAAGAACTTGAGGTTTGAGTGGTTCTCCTGCATCAGAGGAGCCTAATTTGATTCCACTGTAACATGGCTTTGTAATGGCCATAGAGAAATAGTTCTCTCTCATCATGTTGGTGGGATTCCATTATGCTGTGATCCAATTGCGCATCACAGAACTATTCTCGGGTGAATCACACCTTACATGGTATCCTAGTAGCTGCACAAATGAGTGCCCTGTCATATTGCTAGTAAATTTATTCCATCCATATCTTTGTTGTATGGAATTGATTCTTCTATGTAGACTACTATACCATGGTAGTAGTATAGGATTTTTGCAAGTTTTCATGAGCAACAGCAAAACCGAAACAATTTTAACAATCAAAATGATTAGTACCTCCTTCCATGAATATAAGGTTAAAAAGAAAAGACTTTGGTGCCCGTCATAAAATGAGGGATGAATGTGGGTGAGAGGTGGTGGAAGATGAGATGTGAAAATGAAAAAATTCTAAAACACCTGGAATGGACAGAGGGAGTATTTTTCCTAGTGGTAAAAATAAAATTATCCCCAAACTTTGAGGACAGTTTTTAACAGTTACATTACATACTAGCTGAGTGCAAAGCATTAGAGTTTCTTTTATTATTTTAGGATGTTCTGCATAATATCTGTAATGAACAGGTGATATGATAGGCCCATGGCAAAACACAATAATACTAACATTTATTTATGTATGGACAACTTTTCCAACAAAAGATATTTGAATTTTGCTACATCAAACTGTGCAATTATTTTGAACGTTTTTCTTTTTCACTACAAAGGTAATAATTAGTGCGTCTATTGCAGTTTAGGCATATTTTATTATGTTCTCCATATTATGCAAAGTTATTTTTATCGTATACAAGGCACCTTAAGAACTTGTTTATACTCCAATAAGCTATATCATCAAGTAAATAATAATCCTAGAGCTTAATCATAATCCATTGATTCTTAATAAAATGCATCATATTAGCAGATTCTTGCAAACGAAGTGTGACTGCTGGGCTGACGGTACGCTGAATTTGTTTTCTCGGAGCTAAGAACGAATACTCAAGCTCAGCCAAAAAATATGGTGAGATTCGCGAAATGAGCATAGCTCAATTGGTTAGGTTCTTTGTAGTGGAACCAGCTCAATCGAGTTCAAATTCTAGATTTAACATGAGTGCTCGCATTTACGGCTAATTTTTTTTAATAGTAGACGACATACCTGTCGACAGCGAGGAGCCCATGATGACTTCGTCAATCTCAAGATATACCGGCTCAGTTTTTCGGAGATGCTCATAGGGGTAGAGTATGCGTGTGTGCATTCATAGGGGTAAGTGTGCGCACGTTGTGAGCGTCTGCGTTTATACTATATTTCTCAAAAAAAGATATGGTGTGATTCACTTGATAGTGCAGTGGTAAGGGATGTGTGGTTTCATGTGTTCAATTCTAACCATGATTGAATTTTTCTAATTATTTAATAACTAAGTTTCTTTTTGGTTGTCCTTATTTTTTTAGCCAAAAATATGGTCAAATTCGGCTCAAAGGCTTCAATGATCAAGTTAAAACAACAAATATTAGCATCCACTCGTAGCCCACAGTTAATTTAGTCTCAAAATTTTCTTGAAGCTAAAAAAAAACAAGTGATCAGAATCGGGCCAAGGCTGATATAATCAAAGCTAAAACAACAGAAATTTGCATTCACTCATGTAAAATGCGATGATTTGTCATCATATCTTTAACGAAAATTTAATTGCCAAACCAATAATTTGAAACTGTATGGAATTTTCTAGCAGGTTCATAATTTATGCTAAACTAATTTAATTATAGGTATACTCAATCATTTTATTATGCAGACAATGATTGAAAAAACACCATCAGAACTCCACTTGCCAATCATTATCCCGGTGGTATGCGAAAAACAATCATTATCCACCGAATGACTCCCAAGCTGAAAAATATTTTTGGCAGCAACTGTGATGCGTCGTGTTCTCACCCAGGTGAACTCAGACATCATCATTCAACCAAATATTTCAAGTTTAGTGACTACGAGCTTGCCACCCAGTTTGAAACTTGGAAACTTCGCACCAAACAAATCAACAGTTGGGGAAGCACCGATGATCCTCTAACTTGAAGGGTCTTCCAAGCAGTCGATCATTCGATCATGATCGCAAGCATTAGTGATGTATAACGCAATCACGAGGGTATGTCATGCTTAGCTATGCTGAGCGGATCGGCATGGCGGTGTGCCATGCTTAGGCACGGGCATACGGCCTTAAGCTAGAAATGAGAAATGGATGACAGCACGTCTAGTCAGATGCGACTGCAAGGCGGTGGTCAGTGTAGCAGTGGCAACTCAATGGAAGGCCCAAGTAGGTCATGGATCATCTTAGATTTCGGCATACTTGTATATTCATACTACATTTTGAGCAAATTAATTTTACTATATTGTATCATTGTTTTGAGCAAATTTCGTATATTTATATTAAGCTTATAGTATTATGGTAATTTTGAACATAAAGTAGGTATTCTCAATGAAAAATTTCTGGAGCCACCGCAGTGTAGTACGCAGCCATGCCAAGGTGGTGCTCTGCTTTGCTAAGCTCGGTTAAAAGGCAACATGTCATATGGTAACTGATATATTAGTAACATTTTATAACGTAGAAACCGTGCGAATTCTAGCCTAATATTAGATGTTACAAGCACATGCATTATGCAAATGGTTACATGATGAATAGTTTTTGTACACTTGAAAAATATAAGCAATATGTCTATGAAGTGATATACTAATATGATAGTATAATATATATTGACTATTTTATAACCATGAGGATGGCATACATTAATGTCTTGATTAATCATAATAAATACAATAGTGTGAATGGGTTTTAAATCGGACATATGATTTAGACTTTATTATTTTTTCTTAAACAACCCATAATTTTAGAAAAACAATTAGAAAAAGGAGAGAGGAGGATGCTTCTAGTCACTTTTTATAACGGGGTTCTCATCGGTTGCCCACAACTTATTATTAGCGATCAAAAAGTAATTTGTGTGTAAAACTTTTATATTATATATGTTCTTAGTGACTTGAAAGTTAGTGCTGAAAAAAAACTACATCAAAAATATCTTAAAATCAATTTCAAAACTAAGTTTTAAAATTTAAATTTTGACTTTAGCTTATTCTTTTTAGGGCAACCAATGGGGCTCTAGTTTTTCACCACCACTCTCTCTTTTCCTCTTCTCTATGCCTCTCTGTTCCTTCTCACCTCTCGCTCACAGCTGATTCGTTACCACCGCAACCCCTTGCTTTGACTTTTGTGCGATCAGTGAGCACTACTACAAAAATCATTTTCGCTGGTGGCCGGCGGAGTTTCAAGACGGCATGCTAAAACAGCCACTAGCAAAAATACCATGTTTGTTGGCGGCAAGCTAAAGTGACCCGCCAGTGAAAATATTTTTGGATCAAAAAAAAATTTGAAAATTGGTGCCGCCCGCCGTCAAGCCCCACCATGGCGGATCCCTTGCCATCACCGAGCCCAGCCACCGTCATCGCTGTCGAATCCGTCGCCCAGGGGAGTCCCCGCTGCCTGATCAACCACTCGCGAGAGTCCCCACCGCCTGATCCACCACTCGCGAGAGTCCCCGCCGTCGGTCCACCACCCACGCGAGTCATCGCCGTCGGTCACCGCCACCACCCCTATCCTTTGTTGTCGCCGGTCACCGCCGCCACCCCACTTGTGGTTGGATCTGGAGAGGAGAGGCTTCCCTGTGTCGTCGTTTACGGGAGTCCCCGCCGTCGGATTTGCCACCCACGCGAGTCGCCGCTGCCGGTCACTGCCGCCACTTTTTTTGCCGTTGTCGATCACCACCGTTGCCACCCCACTTGTGGCTGGATCTGGAGAAGAGAGGCTCCCTTGCATCGTCGCTGTTGAGCCTAGCCGCCGCCATCGGATCTGTCGCCCGCGGGAATCCTCGTCGTTGCCACCCTACTCGTGGCTAGATCTGGAGAGGAGAGGCTCCCTTGTGCCGTCCCCGCCGAACTCGGCCACCGCTGCCAGAGTCGCCACTGGACCCATTGCCGGTGGGGAGGGAGGAGGAGAGGGGTGTGTCGGTGAGGAAGGAGGAAGGAGGAGGAGGGAGAGGGAGACTTAGAGACTGCGGGGGGTGAGGTGTGGGCTTGAAGATCAAGCTGATTTTTTAATGTGGCGGTGGTTTTTCGCGGGAAGTGCTCTTTGCTGGCGGTTGGTGACCGAAATCCCTCTTAAGTATCTTTACAAGCGTGTGTTCATTAAATCCGTTGTAAAAATAAAAGGACAGCGCTACGAAAAATGATTTTTTATTAGTGGAACTCATTTAGGCAGCAAGTAATAGAATTATGCAATATGGTTTTTATGGGACTCATTTAGGCAGGTCAGTAGCTTATAATTCAGTAAGTGATGATAGTATAATTCCATGATGTTAGGGAGCATAGCTGCATTTTGTTTTGGACTACTGCTATTTGCTTAACTGTAGAACTTCCTGGCATTGGATTGTACTGAGATGAATAACGGTGCTTATTTGCTCTCCATACTTCTAAAGGATGTTTTGGTTTCATTTTCTCAGATTACAATCTTCAGATATAGATCATGTTGTCAAGTATTTTAGAGTATCAGCAGATCATTCAACATGTTGTCCTCAGCATCGGAGGACGAAAATTGCGGCTGGAGCCTGGATGTGGTGTTTGGGAGCTGTTTTCTTTTCTAGGATTCAAATCCAATCATATCCCTATCCAACGTGGTGTCTTGTATGTGTATCACTCGCTCTATGTATCCGATCAGCTTCCAAGACGCTATCAGTTTGGGTTTTGATGCTGTCTGTATCAATCGAGACCGAGATCAATCGTCGGGTGAAGCAGCGATCGTAGCCATGTTGACCACGATCGATGGATGACAAAAAATATTACGAATATTTTAAATAGGTAAAGATAAAAATAAGGATGTATCGTTACGTTTCTGTCTCTTAAAGCGGCTGGGTTTTCGGCTCTTACGAGTGTTAGGGATAGAGAAGATAATGGGCGTAACTTTTTGGCCTACAAAATATAATTAAAATAGGTAAAGATAAAAATAAGGATGTATCG
The DNA here is from genome assembly GCA_008326285.1 of Oryza officinalis. Lineage (NCBI taxonomy): Eukaryota > Viridiplantae > Streptophyta > Magnoliopsida > Poales > Poaceae > Oryza > Oryza officinalis. The sequence goes on along the minus strand of BDMV01000001.1, from coordinate 17,115,024 downwards.
TTACGTTTCTGTCTCTTAAAGCGGCTGGGTTTTCGTCTCTTAAAGCGGCTGGGTTTTCGTCTCTTACGAGTGTTAGGGATAGAGAAGATAATGGGCGTAACTTTTTGGCCTACAAAATATAATGACAGGTAAAAAAAAGGTTGGGCTGAAATTTAGTATATTTTTGAGCTAAAAATATTTACAAGTTAAGGTGAGTTGTGAAAGGGCCCATGGACCCTGACCAATTACCACCCCTGATTAGAGGGTGCATATGTGGGGTGTGAGTATGATTTTGTGGTTATAGTGGTATGTGTTTGTCGTGTAATGAAAACAAAAATCAAAAGTTGAAAGCCAGAAAAAATCGATTTTTTTTCTTGTGCTCGAAATGAAATGCCAGCCCAGAAAACCAGGTAGGCTTATCCAGAGCCCACGTAACCGGCCCATATTCCTTTCCTTCCCCGGCCCGGCCGCCGCTTGCAAGGTCGCCGCCGTCGACGCGCGGAGAGGAGAGGAAAGGAAGAGAAATCTTGCGATTCCGGCGAGGAGGGGGAGGGGGAGGGGATGGGGTCGGTGCTGCTTCCGACGCTGCGGCGGAAGCCGGAGGTGGACGCCGCCATCCGCGACACGCTCGACAAGGTCCTCGTCCTCCGCTTCGGCCGCGCCGCCGACGCCGCCTGCCTCCACCTCGACGACATCGTGAGCGACCTCTCCTCCCCTGTCGATTCCACGCGATGTGATGAACGCTTGCTATGGGGGATTGATTGGTTCATCTGTTCGTGCAGTAGGTTTTAGGCCGCCCATGGTCCTGGAGAATTTGCTTGCTCAAACAGTATTTTTACTTGTGGGAGGCTGGTAAACCTAGTAGAGCTATAAACGAAATTGATCTACGATTATGCATGCCTATTAGTTAGAACTATTGATGAAATGAATTGGAAGCATGTGAATGGAGAGGAAAAGAGAGCGGTGCATATCCTCGTGAGGCCTTGCTTGTTTAATCCCCCACCCATTTGGATTGAGGGAGATTTGGAGGGGATTAATTGCACACCTATTATGGTGTGGAATTATTGCCCTCAATTCACTCCAATCCCTTTCTCGTGGGATGGGGATTAAACGAACAAGGCCTTATTGTTTCAGTCTTACACTGTGGGGTGGGATAGTGTGAAGATTTGTTATCGATCTTTTTATTTACAAAAAAAAAATGTATGTGAGAGTTGCATGGCTTCTGCGTGCTGGTTATTTATCTTGCCCTGTTTTTCCTTTTTTAACAGCTCGCTAAATCTTCTTGGGACATATCAAAGTTTGCGAGGGTAGCATTGGTCGATATGGATTCTGAGGAGATGCAAGTTTACATCGACTATTTTGATATCACTTTGGTTCCAGCTACCATTTTTTTCTTCAACGCCCAACACATGAAGATGGACTCTGGGTATAAGATTGTTTGTTTTGTGTTCACTTTATTGGTGGTATAATGTTATTTGGATGTGGCCTTATTTTACACTTGCTTGAGTTCCTTACATCGTGAAAGTCTTGTCTCTTAAATTCTAGTAGTCCACTGTAAACATAATTTCTTATCAGCTATTTATGTACATTATACTATAACTGTAGTTACTAATACTCATTTTTCACATGTCATCCATAAGTCATATCACTGAAGGTTGAAAAGCTAGTTTATACTCTGCTCTATAAATTCATGTTGAAAGTGTTAGCATCAGGAATAACTATGGATAAAATTATAAATATGAATTACTGAAAGCTTTACTGGTAAGAAAAAAGACTCAGTGGAAAATATCGAGCGAAGAGTAAGAATCAATCAGTGTATCCTTGCTTCAGTAAGTTAAGCTCTACTTTAGCATTACTGATGACCAACACGTTTTGAACATTTTTTGAGACCTTAAAATCTATTAACAAAAATATGATCTACAGTATTTTGTAAATTACAATGCTCTATGGAATTTGTATGGTGAACCTAAATGACAACCTGGACATGTATTTCTTTATAAAATTTGAATATGCTTGTTAGAAAATTGAAAGCTACTGGCTACGGAGTTTTGATGATTTTTTCTGCTTCCTTATTGAATGTCAACTATAAGAAGTATTCTATTCTTTTTCTAATATGGAATTAAATTTTGTGAAAACAAGTGAATAATGTAGTAATGGCTGCAATTCAGAACAAATTCAGTTCCTCTGAGTCAATTCTTTTTGGCTTCGTAAAGAATGTTGATTTCTTTGATATTGATTGATATGCACCAACAAAGATGTTTTTCTCATTGCACTTTTCTTATTAGTTGTTTTAGGGTGTACTATAGCTGCATCACAAATATGCCAAACTTATTGTAATGTATATACGCAGGACACCTGATCACACAAAATGGATTGGCTCTTTCAGCAGCAAGCAAGATTTCATTGATGTAGTTGAGGTGAGTGGGCCAATAAGCTTTCATGGGATTAAGATTTAAGAACCACATTTTTCTTTGTCAATAGACCAATGTTGTAAATCTTGACTTTGCTCTTTTTTCCTTTCATTATCTTTGTCATCCTGGTCCAGGTTAGGCCAAAAAAGAAAGATGAAGGTGTATGAATGAGGCCAATAAATTAATAGTTGTTTCTTATGTAAAATCAAATAATTGTTGTTGTGAAATTTACTTTATCTTCACAATGATTCATAGAGTAAAGAACTAAAGAATATGGGAAACAATAATGGACATCTATAAGGTGAAGGAAAACTGAGATGGTTCACTCTAGGGGAATCAATTTGCGGTTGTTCTAGGAGGCCAAAGTATCTTTGACTGCCTTTCGGGTCACCTCAGTACCAACTATTCCAGGATGCCCCCTTTACCTGCCCAAGATAACATTGAGAAACATGTTCTTTGAAAGTTTTCATTTGGTCGCTTGATCTTTTATTCTTTAGAATGTTCTTGTTTATAGCGGTCCACAAGGCCTAAGGTACAACCATACAGCAGTTAGATGTATGCTCTGGTTTGTACTTGTTCACCAGGAAGGTCATGATGTGCCATAGTGAACAATTGGCAGGGGTATGGATTGCTTTCTGTCTGAAAGCAATGGCCAATTACAATACAACAAGTGGTCCAGCGTTCCCTTCTGTTCTATGAAAACCACAACTCTTAGATCCTTTCAGATCTCATGTGTCATGTGAGATCTATATTCAGCACTGTGCTGTTTTGGAGCCAGAGGAATATTTTCTCACTGTAGCATATCTTTTGGTACAATTTCCTGTTCTTGTAATCCTAACATTTTAAAGTAGTTAGCAGATAAACTGTCAATTGTAACATTGCTGTCATATGGGATTTATCATCATCTGTGGCATTCCTCTCCACTAATTCAGCTAAGTCAATTAATCGCAGCAGGGCTGTCACGATGATTGACATTTATGAAGTTCAACTCTGCTTAATTTAGCAGTTTATTGGTTCATGAAGAACATGTTAAAACAGTAGTTCACTTCTGCCCTCTGATATCTTGATGGCAGGCAATATTTAGGGGTGCGATGAAAGGCAAACTGATAGTTTCTTGCCCACTTCCACCAGAGAGGATACCCAGATTCCAGCTGCTTTTCAAGGATGTTTGAGCATGGAAAGTGCTCATCACATACGCATGCTTAAAGAATGCCTTGGTCATGGTAAGCAAAGTAAAAACAGGCCACACTTATTTAAGTATAAACAACCACCTTCGCTAACTACCTTTGTGCTTGCTTTTGCACTTATATGCGACAGATGACAGAACTATATGAAGTTATGTTCAGGCAGAAGAGTTTGTGTAGATCTTGTCTCTCCAATTGGTTTGTCTCGACTACCCTTATTTATGTAGTAGGATATCACATGCTGTGTTGATATGTACCAGGCATGGTAGGTTTTGTTCTGTACTCCTCTTATAGGAGGCAAACTGAATTGATCAAGAAATGTGCATATCTGACATGGTGCTGCATAGTGAGCTTTAGTAATTAACTCAAATTAGAATGACACTTTGCATGTAGTTTGCATTGCACTCTAAATACAGACAAGGGTATAAAATATTGCTGCTGGTTAATTGTGAAGTGGTAAATGAATAATCCATTTTACATGTTCCCCAGACTATCCATTTCAAAGATACTGGGAGTCCCGGAGACATTTTCTGGTCCGGAATAATGTGTGAGCTATACCTGAAAAGGTGCTAAACACATCTCCTGGAGCCTAGAAACCTCAGTTTCTGAGGCAACTGAATCATAACCACTGCAACAGATAAGTTATACAGTGAAAGAATTGCACCGTATGCACCACCTGTAATTCTTTCCCTCCATCTAAAACTCAGGCCTCGAATCTAATCTCCAACTCATCCTTGTCAACCATGAGGTAATGAGACCCTCTGTCGATCACCTTCTTGCCGTCTTGCCTTACCCTGCTGAAGTGCTCACATGGGCTGATGTCAAACCTAATGTTGGCCTTCTCCCCTACCTTGAGATGCTGGCTCCTAAAACCGATCAGCTGGGTTGTCGGGCGGCCGCCCTTAGCATTTGGCCACCGGAGGTACATGAGCACAGAGTGCTTGCCATCCATGGGGCCATGGTTCTGCACCTCCACAACCGCCGGGAACTTGAGCTGTTCACAGCCGTCGGTGCCGATCTCTTCGATGTGGTAGCTCTCATCACCTTCTGATGTAGTTGTTGTCCTCAGACTAGCAAGTAGGTTGGTGTAGGACTCTGCTGGCTTACCACCGGAGACCAGCTGACGGGAGTAGCTGGAGTAGCTGAGACCGTAGCCGAACTTGTAGACGGTCTTGCCCTGGTAGAAGCGATAGCTCCGGCCAGGGTAGCCGGTGGCTGGGTCAGCACGCATCCGCATGTCTGTCATGGGCACCTTGGTGAACTCTTCTGGGTACCATGTCACCGGCAGCCTCCCACCGGGGTTGTGGTCACCGAAGAGCACCCTGGCGATGGCGAGTCCACCAGCTTGCCCTGGGTAACCAGCCCACAGGATGGCGCCGATCTTTGGGTTTGTCTGCGCGAACGTGACGTCCACTGGGCCACCTGTGAGGAGCACCAGGATCACAGGGCGCTTCGCCGTGTCGGCTACGGCGGTGATGAGGCTCTGCTGCTCCCCGGGGAGCAACAGGCTTGTCCTGTCGTGCCCTTCGCTCTCCTGCTTCTGGCTGAGCCCCATAAACAGGAAGACATAATCCGAAGAGCTCGCTACCGCAGCAGCTTGGTCCGTGGCGGCTACGTCGCAGGCCACCGAATTGCAACCAGTGAGGAACCTCACGTTCTTGAGGTACCCCAATATGCCGTTGAGCGGCGTCGTCGATTCACACGGCGGGCCGAAATAGTTGCCGACGAGGGCCATGCCATCATTGGCATTGGGGCCAATGACGGCCGCAGAGGCCACCGCCGTCCGGTCGAGCGGGAGGATGCCAGCGTCGTTCTTGAGCAGGACAATGCCGTCCATCGCCGCCTCTAGCGCGAGGCTCCTGTGCTCTGGCGTGCAGATGTCAGCTGCACCGAGCCCACCGTACACGCTGTTGCTCCTGGGGTCGCCGTCGAAGTGGCCGAGCCGCATCCGGATGGCGAAGAGGTTCTTGAGCGCCTTGTCGATGTCCTCCTCCGTCAGCTTCCCCTGCTGGATTGCCGCCGTGGCGTGCTGCTGCACGTAGGTGCCGCAGTTCATGTCCAATCCTGTAATTCGCAAATCATTTAAAATCAACCCAAATCTGTCCAAGTTGTTCTTGGAACCATTAAGCTTCTGAATTTAGTTCGCTGTCCAATTGGGTTCAGTCAGATGAATTAGTCCAGCTTTCACTTGATAAGCTTGTCTTCTTTTGGTAAATGCTAATGGAGAAAGCGATCAATTGATCATCATCACGAGCCAGCCAGCACGTACCAGCCTTGAGGGCGACGGCGACGGCGTCCTCAGGCGTCTGCGTGTATCGCTGCGCGTCACGCAGGATGGCGACCGCGTCGCAGTCCGAGGCGATGTACCTGCAGCAAGCAAGCAGCCAAAACCCAAGACGCATCAGCACTCGTGATGACCGGGAGGAAGCTGGGTCGCGTGACATGCGAGAAGAGAACTAATTCAAACGACACATGACTGACTCACGTACCCGTCCAGGCCCCAGTCTCCCCTGACGGTCTTGGTGAGGAGGTCGGCGTTCGCGCAGGCCGGGACGCCATTGATGCCGGTGTAGGCGCACATTATGCACGTCGCCTTGGCGTCCACCACGCAGCTCCTGAACGGCGGGTTGTACGTGTCCTCCAGATCCTGCGCCGTCACCTAAAGAAAAAAAAAAACCGATACTAATGATCACAGTTCGGACCCGTCACTGATGACCCGTCTATATGGTAGTGTGACGGGACTTACCTTTGCGTTGAAGTTGTAGCGCTGGACGCCGTTCCAGTCCTCGAGGTCGTACGCCGTGACGTGCTTACAGCACGCGGAGGTCTGGAGGATCGCCGACAAGTTCCCCTGCATCCCCTTGACGAAGGCGACGGCGTACTTGCTCGCCATGGTGGGGTCCTCGCCGGGAGTCTCCTGGCCACGGCCCCACCGCGGGTCCCTGAAGATGTTCACGTTGGGGGACCACATGGTCAGCCCCTCCGCCTGGCCGATGTTGTACAGCGCCCTCGCCTCGGCGCCGATGGCCTACACGATGGTGCACACAATGTGCCATTTCGTGATGATTGTATTTCGGCCAAATATGTGCATTTCACATGGCATGCAAATGCAATAATCCAGAGTGAGTGATATGAGCTGGTATATGCACGCATGCTTGCAACACACGATTGGTGATCACATGGTGAGACCCTTTTGCGAAGAGAATACCGAAAGTATTAGTGAAGCTCATAATGAAGCGCTCTCTGTTCGCTTTTTGCCTAGACCTGATCGATGAAGCTATGGAAGTGAAATGAAACTTTGTGAAATATTTAAGGTGCCAATGCGGCAAGAACGTGACGCCCAAGGGTACTGGTTGTGTAAGTGTTGGGATGGCTTTAATGGCCAAATTGGAAAAGAAGAGCATGTTCATTTTGTTTGACATAATTTAAATTGTAGGAATGTTCTTCAAAAATAAATATTTCTCTTTAAAAATTTCACTCAAGTTATTTTTAGTTGCTTCATTCACATTACTTCGGCTTATCAACCGTATCTCAACCGATTAGAATGGTAATTAAGGAAGAGGACAAATGCCCACCCTAATATATAGTTTTTCTATGCTGTGTGTTGACACATTGGTCAATGTTTATCTTTTTTATTTGAAACTTGTTAATGCTGACTTATTAATAAAGCCATAAATAAGCCATTGCCAGCTCTTAGGAAATAATTTAAAGATATATAGCGTGTGGTCACTCCATACCCACGGAGAGGACTCAACAAAAGGGTTAGGTGGTAGGTACAGTTGCAAAGGTCCGATCTACATACTCATACGGATGCATATGTACCAGTCACATGTGAAGTTCCAACACGAAAAAAAAGTCGCCTCTTCTCTCGCAGAAACATTCTGCTGCTTGTCTTTGGCATGAACCGCACATATTCACGTGTCGTGTGCTAGACATCTTTAATTCCTAGCTGACCCCAGCAGTTTGTCCCAAGGTTTTTGGATATGGAATAATAGTAGTGATAATGGTATTAATTATTTGGACTAGGTAAAGCCCTGTTTTTTTATGCGAAAAATGTCCCTGTAGAAAGAAGTATATAAGGCCAAACTCACGGTGCGTTTTTTCTAGAGAAAAATTTTATAGGACAGTTATTTTAAAATATCATATTAATTTATTTTCAAATTTATTTTAGCTAATACTTAATTAATTATGTAATAGTGAATTGCTTTGTTTTACGTGTAGGGAGGTGAAGTTCCCGACCACCGCCTCCGAACACACCCTAACAATGTTGGGCAAGAAGAAGCATACATTCTAAATGGGGACGAATTCCTTTATTTGTCTTTGGTCCAAAACCTAAGTCCACTTCCACCAAACCTCTATGAAGAAAAAACAAGCACAATTGGCATCTAACTTAACTACTTTGATCAACTTAATAGTCGGAGAGGTTGACTTGCAAGTTTCCACAAATTAAGTTGTGTGAGCAATTTCAACACTTTCAAGTTCCATGACTTAGTTTTATGAAATGTACAGGAGAAATGTTTTTGGTGTGACCATAGAGCCATAGGTGTATGAATTCAATTGATCCAGGGGTTCAAATGCTAGGCAAATTTTACACACATGTGGGTGTGCTTACTATACAGATTTGTTCCTAACACGTATGTATTAAGCGGTTATACCCATTAGTGCGCTGTGTGCACATGTCAATAGAATTTATTACTATCTTTACATCAAATATATATGACACCGATGATTTTATTTGTTCTTGGTTTGCAATTTTGACCACTATTTACTAGACAATAACGATAATATGTAACAAGATTATAATATTGCAAAAGTACTTGCAAAGAAAAATTCTGCCATACTTTAAGAGCTATTGATTGTTCAATTCTAAAAGTTTGAATAAATAGAATCAAATTTAAACAAGGAGGGAGTAGCTAATAAATTAATTTGCACTAATTTACAATTATTGTTGACAGATCGATCCCAGATCCCACAGTCACGTCGACGAGCCATAGGTATTCTTAACATAACCGCTCGTCACTTTGTCCTTCTTGTCACGGATCACAAAACCCACCGAGACCGCAACGAGCTTAAAAAAACCAAAAAAAAAAACCCAAAAATTCTCATGCGTCGTGCATGGCGCGAGCGCATGCCTTCGTCCATGGCCCCGGTGAGCCATAATGGCCTCGGCGGCGCCGGCGCGCCGTCGATCGCCAGTGCGGGAAAAGGCGCGTACCTGGCCGATGCGGAACCAGAGGTCGTCGTCGAAAGCGGCGGCGGTGAGGAGCACCTGCGGGAAGCTGGTGGCGGCGCGCGCGGCGGAGCCGGGGGCGTCGAAGTGGAGCCCCCTGCCGGAGGTGGCCAGCCCGTGGAGCGCCTCCGACCACCACTTGTACGCCGGCACGCCCAGCCGCGGGACGCCCGCCGCCTGGTCCCCGAGCTGCGCCACCTTCTCCGCCGGCGTCAGCCTCGCCACCAGGTCCGCCGCCCGCTCCGCCGCCGCCAGCGTCGCGTCGCAGAACGCGTACCCCTGCTCGCCCGCCGCCGCCCCGCCGCAAGAGAACGGTGGCTCCCCGGCGGCCACCCCTCCCAACATCGCCATCATCACGACCACCACCACCACCACCATGCCGCCGGCGCCATGGCAGCAGCATGAGAAGGCCGCCGCCGCCATGCTGTCTCCTCCTCCGACGACGGCGACGTGTCAACGCGAGTGACAGGCCGTGGCGGCGAGGGTGTTCAGACAGACATGGCGCGCGCGCGGCGCGCCTAAATAAGCGTGTCCGACCAACTGGAGCACGCCACGTGACCCCTCACGGCTCTTGCGTGTGGTGTACTACACTGTGCTACGTACTAGGAGAATTCTGCACTAATCTGGTTGTGATGTCTAAACACATCCATGAAATGTTCTTTTCCTTTCTGCTAGGATTTCGATCGATATATTCTAGACTATATTAGATCGATCGATTCCATGTAACTTGCGTGCAGGGTGTTGTTTCCGTTTCTTGGCGCCGGTTAATTACTCACGTTAATTACATTGATTAAATTAGTGCATCCGTTGCTTTGCTTTGCAATTAAGTCGTCTAATCTGTTCCAAGGCCTAACTTGGCACCTGCCTAACTGTACTGTAGTAGTGCCTGATGGATATGATAATCTTTGACAAAGTAAGTTGCAAATTAATTAAGTAGAATGATCGAGCTGGAGCGAAAAAGATATACTACTATATTGATAGAAATAATTAGGCTGCATGCATGTGCTGCATGCTTTTCTTTTAATTTGATCAGTTCCTTGAGTGTATTTGTATTGCATAATTAAGAGTGTATGTGGGGAGTGTTTGATCCCCTTGATCATCTAAAACACAATGTTCAGATATACTTATTTTGCAGATCACAACATTCTTGAGTCACTGACAGGGTGGGTCTAGTCCCTTTGCGGATGCGAATAGAAATGCGCACAAGTGGTGTCTTTTGAAATGGAGAAAATTTAAAGGAATTGAAGTGAATCCTACAAAATTTTTATAAAATTCCTGCGTTCTAAAGGTATACTAGGGATGAGCTAAATATTCAATGGCCTTGAGTGCTACGGTGGATAAATATTTTTTAAGCATGAAAACGGCAGTGCTGCCGTAATTTCAATTTAATTAACAAAAGGAATAATTAATTAAATACAAAGAGGCATGAGAAAAAGGAAAAATGTGACTAGCGAATTAAGTAATCTTATATCATAACGGCGATATAATAAATTGGTTGAAATATTTCAGTCCATATATCATATATATAAGATACTTTATTTAGGGGCTAATTATTTATACCGTTTAAAAAATTGCACGGTTCAAAACATACTAATTATTTTTTTGTGTAAGAAGGTATTAATCCTTTTTTTACGTACAAGTGATATACACTGTGATCATATGAATAGAAAAATAACACAGTGAATGCACATCAATGAAATTCGATTTCGGTGCTAGCAAGAGTAGTTCTTTTACTCTATTTGTTTTTTAATATATGATGTGCTTTTTTTAATATGTTTAACCATCCGTCTTATTAAAAAATTATGTGATTATCTTTTATTTTGTTCGTTAAAAAGTTTTTAAAGAATGACTTGTATTTTTGTATGTTTGAAAAAAATGAATAGGATCGATGAATGGTCAAACTTATCTACGTCATATATTAAAAAAGTGATGTAGTATTTTTGTTTCAGATTGACTCTGTTCATTTTTATATCATTATGATCGGACATATTAATTTCTTAGATGTCATGACATCTTCACACCATATGCCATCGCTTTCCATGCCCACAAAGCTCACCCAATCCAAGCACTCAATTGATCTAGAGGAGAAGCACCGGTGGTGTGATGGTGAAGTCGTGAGTGCATGACTTCACTCACTAGAGAGTTCAAATCTTGATGTCTAGAATATTACACACATATAGGTATGTCTTCAACAGGATTTTAGTGAGATAAGGGATGTGTCGTTGGTTTTCGTCTCTTGGAGCATGTGTTAGGGGACGCATTCGCGAAGGTGTGAGTGTGATGTTGTGTGTGTAGTGATGTGTGCGCGTTTAAGTCTTCTGTGTAATCTAAAAAAAATTGATCCTGAAAGTTTTCCTACAAAATGTCCGAAATACCCCCTTCCAGGACGTTCGCTTTTTGCTTCTTCCCATCGAAACAAATGGTTGGCACTGAGGTGTGTACTGCTATCAGGTTATGAGAGTTCAAATTAGACAACGATGGGGATAATGACCATAACAACAATAGTAGAATTAGGCGGTCTGCTTGAGAGCAATGGAGAGGCAAAAGGGGAGAGCTTACCTCATGTTGTTTGGGCACGTTTGAGATAGCTGAAGTTGATAATGGATTGATAATTTAATTATTGTGGTACCTATTTTAGGGTATAAATAAATATATTAACTATTAGAAAGTTAAAAATTACTATTGAAAGTATTCCAAGAAAATTTTATATATAAGTTTTTTATAAAATGCACCATTTAGAAGCTTTTGAGAAGCGTGCAAACGAAAACCTAAAATCGAGAATCAGAAAAAAAACAAGGCTATAGAGAATCTTGTTAAGGGGTCAATCCGGATTGAGAAAAACATGGATGGAGCTTATGATAGTATGGATGTCATGATGAGACAAAGAAAAATAGTGACAGTGGTCCACATCAAAGGAAAGCATGTTGGTCCACATCAAAGGAAAGCATGAACAGAAATGTGAGCAATGTAGGGAAACTACCGTTTTGGGGGATAATGATGAAGTGAGTTCTCTCCATATTGTCATTTGTATGTCACACTACTATACAAGGTTCAATATAAGTCATTCATTATCTGTGGAGGAAGGACACCATAGGATAACTGTGTTGTTTGGGGGAGAAGCTAGGTGAGAAATGAGGAGACAAGGCTGAGCTAAGGAGCTAAGAGCGGCGCCCATTTAACTCAAAGAGCAAGGTGAGGAAATGATATACCAACAAACACTACCTTGGACTTATCAGTACCAGCTCCTGAAGGTCACTAGTGCGGATCTTGGAAACGACACTTTTGCGGCACTAATGCGGGGGACTCATCACTGCAAAGTGGGTTTCCACGAGTAAAAAGAAAAACAATGAGCTGGCTCGATTCATCCAACCAATGCTTCAAGCATATTGATTTTGAGATAGTTAGGTTTGTCAAAATGACTCATTAATATTCTGGGAATAACAAAACAAATCCAAAAAAAAAGAATCAGAATAACATAATCACAGAATAATTCTTTTTTTTAAAAAAAGAAACTAAAGAGAGCTTGTATTCAAGATGGAAAGAGGGATTACATTCCTAATCTAACAATTAGATCACAGCGGGAGCACAGAATCTCCACTCATCTCCACTACTCAGCGCAAAACTTCGAGTCCATTGCTGGTTGAGCAAGAACATGGGCTACCTTATTAGTTATTAGGCTTCTCTCTTTATCTTACTGTTAACAGCGGGTTTTGGTAATCGGCTCGGAGAAAAAGGAGGAAACCGAAGTAGAGAGGAAGGATTGCGTTGGAGTCAGACCAGGTCTCATATCGGACCCGGTAACCATATTGGACTGGGAGAGGCGCTACCAGGAAGAGCATATCGACCGATACGGATTCGATGTGGTCGTCGGCCGATATGGGTTGCAAGTTGACAGAGTCAGCGTGGGCTTGGTCTGGGCTCAAGATAAGCTTCAAGGAAGTTGCCAAATAGAGATAAAGCTCGGTTTTAGGCAATTGTATGTTGTAAATCAAGTAGGTTTAGATCTGATCCGTGGCAAGAGTCTACCGCAAAGACTTGTTTGTTAAGTTAGAGATAAGATCGTGTCCTACAAGGACCCTGTTGTAATCTCGGGTATAAATATCCCGGTAGTTTGTATATAGAAGCTCTCTCGAATCAATCACACAAAAACTAGTTCAATTTACTTTCGGTGCATCGCCAATCCTCGCAAGAGGTTAATTCCCGACGAGTTCTTGCTTCCCCGGAGCAGAGGTAAGAACTCGTCCCCGACGATCTGCATCGTCGGGGCTAGCGTGACAAACACATGCAAGAACATAAAATAATCACATGCATTAGGTAAGACCGGCTAAAACCCCGGCGCTATCCTTAATTATGATCAAAAACAGGCTTTAGGTTAAACCTCGAAACACGATTAAGGTCGATGACAACTCAAAGTGTAGATCGAGAATTAACATAAAGAAAATCAAGTCGTCAATCGCTTTTGGGGATGGTAAATGCCTTAGACAATCCAAACGAGCAAACTAATTCGATCATCGTCGGCAGTAAACCCTAAAACGAGTTAGCCGCTAGCGAGACAGAATAAGAAAGCAGCATCAAGATTAGTTAACACACGGTAAACGACGATCACATCGCCAGGGCTAATCGTGCCTAAAGCGACACGCTAGCCCCGATGATGCAGATCGTCGGGGACGAGTTCTTACCTCTGCTCCGGGGAAGCAAGAACTCGTCGGGAGTTAACCTCTTGCGAGGATTGGCGATGCGCCGAAAGTAAATTGAACTGGTTTTTGTGTGATTGATTCGAGAGAGCTTCTATATACAAACTACCGGGATATTTATACCCGAGATTACAACAGGGTCCTTGTAGGACATGATCTTATCTCTAACTTAACAAACAAGTCTTTGCGACAGACTCTTGCCACGGATCAGATCTAAACCTACTTGATTTACAACATACAATTGCCTAAAACCGAGCTTTATCTCTATTTGGCAACTTCCTTGAAGCTTATCTTGAGCCCAGACCAAGCCCACGCTGACTCTGTCAACTTGCAACCCGTATCGGCCGACGACCACATCGAATCCGTATCGGCCGATACGCTCTTCCTGGTAGCGCCTCTCCCAGTCTGCTTCGGTTTCCTCCTTCCTCTCCGAGCCGATTACCAAAATCCGCTGTTAACACATGCCCCCCAATTCCGCTTCATTATATAATGTGGCGGAATTAGCTCCGAGGAACCCATCGACTTCCTTGCTAGGGCTTGACTAAAAACCGCGCAGATCCAGATTCGCACCCCTCTGCTGCCGATTCAACAATCTCTTCGTGTTCTTCAACTCCGGCGACCCCTTGGCATCCCATCGGCATCAACCCCCTTAATGGCGACCTCTTCAACAACAACAATGGCTTCCGCTCCATTTTACGCCTCCGAGATCCCTGCGGTAAGTTAATCCCCTCTAAATTCACATTTCCACCTTCTCGCCGATTTCTTCAAACTAGGGTTTTCTGCTTTTTGCCCCCCGGGTCTTTATTTTTTCATCGTTGTTCTTCTGACATAGGTCTTCAAAAACCAAATATTGATCCCCACCAACGACAAATCACACTGCTTCCTGCTAGGCCCCTTGGGCGATTGCGACCCAACCTGGCTGATCAATGCCGAGACAAACAGAGTCCCCTTTAAGCAGGCCAAGCCCAACGTTTCTTCGTGGAAACACACCTTCAGATCCTGGTCGTCGAAGCTGAATGGGTACAGAACCTGGCACAAGAGGATCGCTGCAGCCAAACAGGTCCATTGGGATGAGATAGGAATCGACCAATCTATTACTTTATCCCTGGCCGATACCAAGAAAAACGAGCCACTCATGTCAGCAGCCACTTATTTCTGGTCTAGCACCTTGAACACTTTCCTGTTCAAGCAAGGTCTGATGACCCCAACTTTGATTGACATCAAGATGCTAACAGGACTAGACATTGACTCCGAGATCAATCCCTTCAGCCTCCTGGCAAACAACAGCCACAAATTAAAAACCAAGAAGATTGGAGGCTGGTCTGGATACATTTCTGAGCACATGGAACAAGGATCAGTCTCGGAAAGAGAACATGTGGCTTTCCTGACGCCGTGGTTGGAAAGATTTGTCTTCTGTGGATCGACCTGCGGCCCCACTACAAATTGTCAACATTTGGCTCAAACTTTGGTCGACAAGAAGCAAATCCCCCTTGGCCGATATCTCTTAGGAGCTGTCTATCGGCTACTCCATATCTCCACTCAGGATTTAATGTTGAAGCAAACTGTGGCTCATGGAGGACCATGGTGGTTTATATAGCTTTGGCTTACTATCCACACCAACACCATAGCCGATCGGCCTCCGCTATCGGACTCCTGTTTCCCATCAAAGTATGCCGATCATGAAGACCATAGAACCAGAAGGTGCATGTCTTTTGGAGAAGCGGCCTCTATCTATCCTGGAGCAGATCAATCGGCCGAAGACATGTCCACCTGGTTCATCCGATTCTACACCGGGCCTCCATTAGTTAAAATGGATATGTTCCTCTACCTCTCGGACCAAGGTTTTGAACTCCCTGACGATCTGCACTTGGACCTGGTAAATGATGACATGGAATCCCGAGAGTCATTTATGATCGGCATCACCCCATGCCTGCTCCCGGTAGGTATATTTCAAGGAAGAAACACCAGCCTATCCTACGAATTCTATAATCCCATGGTGGCTGCTAGACAGTGCGGGCTTGGACAACTCCCCATCAATTTATACTTCCATAAACTCCTAGAGAGCAGGGGCACGGTAACATCGGCGCTGATCATGAGCAAAGTATTGGAGATTGAAATCCCAAACCTAGGTGACTGCGACCGATTGCATCTGAGCGCCTTCGTTCATATCAGCTTCCAAGCATGGTGGCAAGAATGAGCTGCTCATATTTTCCACCAATCGGCCAGATTCTATGTGACAGAGCTTATCCAGGGTATCAGCCCCCAAGTCCCAGACGGGCCGACTCCATCTGTGAGCAACAGTGGACAGAAAATCTGCTATGCTCAAGCTGTAGCTCCATCAGGATCAACTATCCTGGAATCCATCATCGGCCTTACTGCCCCAAAGACATCTTCATTACTCCAAGGGCCGATGATCAAAGAAAATCCCAAGAGGAAAGCGCCAGCCAAAGGAAAATCTCAAAAATCCAGCAAAAAGGCTAAGATTGACGACCAGGCCGATCTCGAAGAGCTAGACCCCTCCATAGAAGAATTCCTTGATGAACAAGTGATGGAGGAAGAGGTCGATGCAGCAGCTGCTGATACGCCTGAAGAAGAAAATCCATCGGCCGATACTACTGAGGAACCATCGGCCAAGACCACTACAGTCCCATCGACCGATGACCAAGGTGATACCACCCAGCCGAAGAAAACCAGGCACGCAATCCGTAAGGTAACATGTTTCCTGTCTTGAATTAATGCAATGTCCTTCTACTGGTATGTTACACCTTAATCCCTTGTAGGTACTTGCGTCGTCTTTGTTGAAGGAACGGACTCAATCGGCCCCTTTACCAAGAACCAAAAAGGCAACTTTACAAAGGCGTGAACGAGCCAAGGCCCGATTGAAGACTCCTTCTCCTTCTCCACCACCCTTGCCGATTGCTTCGGTAAGAGTTAATTTTACATTGTGTCTCTAGTAACATAGATCTACTCACCGTCTTCTTGTTTTTCTCCAGCCAAGGGTTCCATCACCTGCACCACATCGGCCAACCCCCTCGCCTACTGTTTCAACACAGCAAAAGGAAGCCGATGCAAGCACCACCGATGGTCCAACACAGGTAACCAGGATTACTTTGATCCTCTTTTGCCGATTCTTGCTTGACAAGGCTAACCTTGACCTATACTGATATTTGCAGAACCTAGCCGATATGTTCTCTTTTGATATCGGCCAGTTTCTTGATGATGAGGACAAGGAGCCACCCACCACAGCCAAGGCATCAATCTCTGATGATCTGAAGAACCGGCTGACCGACATTGCCAATCGGCTGGAGTCCTCACTGGAGTTCTTGGTGGAGGATTGCATTCCCATCAGGGCCAGGGTACAAGAAATTCAAGATCAACTGCCCGAAGACCTGATGGAGATCTTAACACCGGCCATCTTCTTGGAGCAATATCGATTCAAGCTTAACAAGGCGAAAGAAAGACTTGCGGAGCGACGAGAATGTGAACAACTAGAATCGGCCCTGTCCGCTAGCAAGGCTCAAGTCAATGCTGACAAAACCAGGTTGGATGAGCTAGCTGTGGAGCCGATTATCTTGAAGAACAGACTCGAAGAACTTCATCGCCTTGAAGCAGAGCTAAAGTCAAAGCTGGAAGCCACGCGCCAAGAAATCCAAGAAGTGGAAGCCGGGATAGCTGCATCACCCAAGGCTATAGAAGACCAGATGGCAAAGCTAAAGGCATCGGCCAAGTACCTTGCAACCTTGAGCAAATCGTTGAAGCCAATCCCAGGGTCGACGGCCGATGACGCCCAAGCTATAGAAGATATTGAGCAAATTCTCCGTAGAGCCATTGCAGCTATTGCAGATTTCATAGAGTGATGTAACATATTCTGTTTTCATACTTTGTAAACACAAATCTCATCGGCCAAGCAGCCGAATTTGATCTGAAGAGACTCAATCTTGAAATATTTTGAAGTCCATCTTGTAAACAGATATCCTTTTACTATAATTAGTCTCATCGGCCACTCAGCCGAATCCGATCTCAATCTGAAATTGAATCCCATAAATCAAGCTAACAACCTGGAAGAATCATGAAGAATAAGACTTGAAACTTGAAAAATTCCTTGAAAACCACGAAAAATTCCGACAAATTCCGCGCTTGTATATATATATGCCCCCCAAATTTTAGAAGATGAAGGCTCATGTTGTAAAATTTGAACTAAGGATGATAGTATATATCGGCCATATAAAGACGATGCATAGCACATCGGCTGTAATCATAAATCGGCTGGAGGGCCGATCATGAGTTGATCCATAGGCTTGGATAATATCTCTTTAAGTATTTGCCGTTGAAAGCTCTGCCATAAACTTCTCCATCTAATCCTTTGAGCAAATAAGCATTATGGGGAACACACCGATGAATCTGAAAAGGACCTTCCCAATTAGGTGACCACTTGCCGAATTTGTTATCTCGAGAACCAATCGACATTATTAATTTCCAAACAAGATCCCCTTCCTCAAACGACTTGGCAACAACTTTTTTATTATAATGACGAGCAACTCGATCTTTATCACGCTTTATTTTCTCCAATGCCCGCAGTCGGACATGTGCCAAGTCATCTAGCTCATCAACCATAAGATTATGGTACTCATCGGCTGTCAAGTCGTCTTGCAAAGCAATCCTCCTTGAGCCGATGTTGGTCTCCCATGGCAGCACAGCTTCATGTCCATAAACCAACTGATAAGGTGGCACCTGAGTTACACCATGACAAGCCATCCGATACGCCCAAAGGGAATCGGCCAGCGTAGTATGCCACCGTCTCGGCTGTTCGTCAATTTTCCTCTTGATCAACTTGATTAAAGTCTTGTTAGAAACTTCTGCCTACCCATTAGCTTGCGCATAATAAGGAGAAGAATTCAATAATTTAATACCCATGCTCTCAGCAAACTGCACAAACTCATCGGACACGAAGATTGATCCCTGATCTGTAGTCAATGTCTATGGAAGTCCAAACCGATATATTATATGCTCTTTGACAAACTGAATTGCGTCCTTGGAATCAACCTTCTTGAGGGGAACGGCCTCAACCCACTTCGTGAAGTAATCTGTAGCCACCAGTATATATTTGTGTCCCTTGCTTGATGGCGGGTTTATCTGGCCGATCATATCTATGCCCCATCCACGAAACGGCCACGGCTTTATGATTGGATGCATAGCCGATGCCGGTGCTTTCTGAATTGCTCCAAATTTCTGACAATCTTGACATCCTTTATAGTACTTGAAACAATCCTCTAGCATTGTTGGCCAAAAATATCCGACGCGCTTTAAAAGCCATCTCATTTTATGGGCCGATTGATGTGTTCCACAAATCCCTTCATGGACCTCGCTCATGACAACTTTGGCTTCTTCAAGACTTAAGCATTTGAGCAAGACACCATCAATCGTCCGATAATACAGATCATCATCCAGTAAGACATAACGTAAAACTTTATACTTCATTCTTCGTGACGCCGATTGAGAAGGATTTCTCAAATACTCGATGATATCAAACCTCCAGTCATCGGCATCCACGGTGGCAACCTGAATCTGAACATCTTTAGCTATCGGCCTGTATCCCGATGCCCCCTGAGCTAAATCATTGGCCTCGAAGTTCTGCTTCCTGGGTATATGCCTCATCGTCACAATCTTGAAGGCTTGTAACAACTCCTTGCACTTCTCATTGTAAACTTTGAGAATATCATTCTTGCACTCATAATCCCCAGAAAGTTGATTAATCACCAGCTGTGAATCACGAATGATCTCTACGGAATCGGCCTCAACCTCTTGTAATAACTGCAAGCCTTTGAGAACAGCTTCATACTCTGCTTGATTATTTGTATAATAAGGCTTGATAGTAAAAGCAAACTCGAAGCTTGCCCCCCGAGGGGATATGATGACTAGGCCGATACCGCATCCGTGTCTGCAAACAGACCCATCAAAATACAATGTCCATGGCACAATATCTGAATATGCAATTGAATCATCTCTGTGCTGAACAATAAAATCGGCCAGGGCTTGTCCCTTGATCGCTTTGGCCGATTCGTATCGCAAGTTGAACTCTGTTAAGGCAAAAATCCACTTCCCAATTCTTCCCTTCAATACGGGGGCCGATAATATGTATTTCATCACATCGGCCTTACTTACCACAATGCACTAATTGGAAAGTAAATAATGCCTCAACTTAGTACATGAAAAATATAAGCACAAACAGAGTTTCTCCACTGGCGTGTACCTTGTTTCGGCGTCCAGCAACCTCTTGCTGACATAGAAAATAACTCGCTCTTTGCCGTCAATATCCTGAACCAAGACTGAGCCGATAGACTTCTCATCGGCCGATAGGTACAGCCTGAACGGAACTCCCTTCTGTGGAGGAATTAGAATTGGTGGGGAGCTCAAATATTCCTTGATGTCGTCCAGCACCTTCTGCTGCTTATCACCCCATGTAAACTCTTCATCGTCTTTTATCTTCAATAACGGAGTGAACGGCTCCATTCTTCCTGACAGGTTCGATATAAAGTGCCGGACAAAGTTGATCTTGCCGAGCAGAGATTGTAACTTGGTCTTGTTCGTCGGAGGCTTGATCTTCTTTATAGCATCGATATTCTTCTGCGTAATCTCAATTCTACTTTCGTGGACCAAGAAACCCAAAAACTGACCGGCCGATACGCCAAAGGCACACTTGTTAGGATTCATCTTGAGACCGTACTTCCTTGCTCTTTCAAGTACCTTGCGTAAATCGACCAAGTGCATATCATATTCTCTTGACTTCACGACGACGTCATCAATGTAGACTTCAATCAAAGAGCCGATAAGATCATGAAAAATATAATTCATGGCCCTTTGATAAGTAGCTCCAGCGTTCTTCAAGCCGAAGGTCATAACAACCCACTTGTACAGGCCGATTGCCCCCGGACACCGGAAGGTTGTCTTGTGGATATCTTCCTTGGCCATGAAAATCTGGTTGTAGCCTGCGTTCCCATCCATGAAACTGATAACCTTGTGTCCAGACGTGGCATCAACTAGCAAATCGGCCAACGGCATAGGGTACTCGTCCTTTGGTGTTGCTTTAGTTAGATATCTGAAATCGATACACACCTTGAGCTTGCCGTTTTTCTTCATCACTGGAACTATGTTGGAGACCCACTCCGTGTACCGGCAGGGCCTTATAAAGTTGGCATCGTAAAGTCTTGTGATCTCCGCTTTGATGGCTTCGTGCATATCAGCCTTAAATCTTCTAGGAGCTTGTTTAAATGTCGATAGCTTGGTTTGATCGGTAGCCGATGTTCTACAATCGATCGGCTTAATCCTGGCATCTCATGATATTCCCATGCAAAACAATCCATAAACTCTTTCAAAAGATTTATCAAATTATTCTTATACTCCTTTGGCAGGTTAGCACTTACATACGTCGGCCTAGGCCTATCACCTATTCCTATATCAACCTCTTCAAGTTCATCAGCCGACGTAAAGCCTTGTCCCAATTTGCCATCTAGCTCATCCACCGCGTCATCTGTGTAGGGACTAGCTTGCTCATCTTGAACGGTGGACGGCGCATCTTTGCTAAAGTAACTGGTTGTCTTGATCTTCAATCGTCTCGATGTCACAATCAGTTACCTTGAGGAAATCGGCGTCCCAGACTCGCCCGGACAAGCAGTTGATTCCCTCCATCTCCCATACTGCGAGATCGGCATTGGCCACGTGTACTGACCGATCGGCCTGCACGATCTCAACCTGGTCCCCTTGCCATTGTATAAGGCATTGGTGCATTGTTGAAGGGACGCAATAATTTGCGTGGATCCAATCCCGTCCCAACAACAAGCTATAGGAACCCTTTCCATCGAAGACGAAGAAGGTGGTGGGTATCGTCTTGCTGCCCACGGTGAGCTCCACGTTTAGCACCCCCTTCGCCTCGGACGCATTGCCACCAAAGTCCTTGAGCACCATGTTGGTTTTGATAAGGTTTTCAGGTACTTTTCCAAGCTTCCTGAAGGTCGTGTATGGCATCAAGTTGACCGCTGCGCCGCCATCGAACAGCATCTTTGTCATCGGCCGCCCATTAACGAACCCTTTAATGTATAACGGCCGGAGATGCCTGTAGCTGGCATCGACTGGCTTGTCGAACACGGCTTGATCGGGTGACAACTGTAGTCTAGCCGAGGACTGCTCATCGTCGGCTACTGCTTCATCAGCCGTCTGCACGCTGTACTCTGCTGGCAATATGAAAACCATGTTAACAGAAGCCGATGCTATGCCTTTACCTTTCGCGGACGCTGGAGCTTGAGCTGAGTTGGAGGTGCCCTCATCGGCCTTGGCCACTACAGATTTGACTCTCCACTCTTTCTTGGTCTTGGCCGGCCGATGGGCTGTTGTCGCCTGCTGCTCTTGGATCTGCTCTTGGATCTGCTCTTTCCTCCTTAGCTGCTGAACCCGCCGTTTCTGCGTCTTGCTGAATACGTCGCTTGGGCACCATTGGGGGTTCTGGACTTGCTCCTCATCCTCGTTCTGGTCATCATGGTGCATCGGCCCCAGCCTCTCGTGTACAGACATTCTCTGCTTGTTCGGCCGATGCACTTGTTTGCTCGAGCTGCCCTTATGAGAGTCTTCGATATCGTTACACGCAGGGCACTCTTGGATGGATGGCAACCTCATCCCTTCGTTCCAGCAGAAACGGAAAAACTCGCATTCCCAATGAGGGTCGTAGGAGTTGTCTTGATCGGCTTGATCCTGTGCTTGTTCTTCCCGCCTTCACTGGTATTTTTTAATCAGACCCTCGGAGGTCTGATGAGGTCGCTTGCCGGTCCGATGGCCACCGCCGTCGGCCCTGTCCGCCCACACCATGTTGACTGGGAACGGGTGTCCTTCTATCTTCATCGGCCTTTTAGCATCATCGATCTTGATTCTGCCTTGCTCGATGGCCGATTGGATCTGTTGTCTGAAGATCTTGCTTTCATTAGTGTGATGGGAATATGTGTTATGTCATTTGCAATACCTTCGCTTCTTGATTTCCTCAGCTGATGGCAGTACATGACCCACTAGCAGCTAGATCTGCTTCTCTTGCAGGAGTAGGTCAAATATCTTGTCGGCCTTGTTGATGTCGAAGTCGTACTTGTCCTCTTTATCACCCTTTTTGCCCATTGGCAAGCTGTCGGCTTCTTCATCCGAGCCCACTCGGCCAGATCGACGTCAGCGTCTTCTTCATCATCTTCCTCGGAGGCATACTGATAGACCGTATTAATCTTCCTTGCAAACTTCTTCGCCTCCTGGAATCATTGCTCGTGGGCCGATACTCGCTGTGCTAACTGTGCTAGGCTATCGAATTCCTGAGAGGAGAACCTCTCTCGTATCGGCCCCAGTAAACCTTGGAATGCCAAGTCGGCGAGCTGTGAATTGGTCAGGCTGAGGCTGTAACACTTGTTCCTTATGTCCTTGAATCTTTGAATATACTCTGGGACCGATTCATCCACTTGTTGCCTGATGACAGTCAGATCGGATAGTTTCATCTCTTGCACGCCGTTATAGAAATACCTGTGAAACTGCTTCTCCAAATCTATCCATCCTCTGATGGAATTGCAGGGTAAAGATGAAAACCATGTAAACGCTGACCCTGACAAGGACAGAGGGAAAAATCTCACCCTCAACGCCTCAATGGCCGATGCCTCCCCGCATTGTGCTAGGAATCGGCTCACATGCTCGTACGTCGAGACGTTATCCTGCCCCGAAAACTTGGAGAAATCTGGGATTTTGTATCGGCTTGGCAGTGGCACTCTGTCAAATTCCTCGGGGTACGGGTGCCGATACACTGTAGAACTCTCCTTGGGCTTCAAACCGAACTGATCTCGCATCACCTCGGCTATCATGTCAGCCCAGTATCTTGCGGGCCGATGCGGGAGGTCCTGCTGGTAGGATTGTTGGAGGCCCTCTGCTTGATAATGCCTGGGGGAGTACGGTTGATAGTGGTGATCCAGGTTTTGCGCGCCGTACTGCCCTGTGTTGTACTGCTGGTAGCCTTGCGGCACGTTGTACGCAGTTGGCTGCGGAGGGTTGCCAAGCATGGGGATGTGAGGCTGTCCGGCCGATGGCGGGTTGACAGGAACTTGCTGCATCGGCTCGATCACTGGTTGCTTCCCCTTTGTCCATTGAGCATATTGCTCCTCTGTGATGTGCTGAGGGCTTCCTCCCGCCTGCTTGGTGAGGACCAGCGGCAGGGTTGTTGGTTGCGCCGATGGGGGTGGCATCGGCGCTGTCGGCTGAGCCGTGCCCAGGTCGTTCCTCAGGGTCCGATAGGCAGGGAACTTATTTTCTGGCCAGAAAATCGGCCCCTGAGGCTTGTACTGGTGGATCGACCCATCTAGGATCGACTTGACCGTATTGGTCAATGTGTTCACCAGGATCCCCAACTGGTTGACTAGCGCAGAGTGAACTGCGGAGTCAATTCTGTCTTGCAACGTCGGTGCCGCGGTATCTTCGGTCTTGACGGTGTGGTCGTGTGCCACCGCCGACGTACTAGCTCCATCTCCAGGATTCGGCATTATCACCTTAGTCTTCTGAATCAGGGTGTCTTGCCGAGTCCTAGAATATGTTTGCAGATACATATTCTGGAACTGCTCGACCAGCTTCTCCATCTCGGCTTTCTGCTCTGCGTTGAGCTGGTCGACGGTCACGGAGATGACGTTCTCCTCGGAGATCTCGGCCTGCTTTGACATCTCGAAGTGGTGCTCTTGTTGTTGCGAAGCTTGTGCTCTTGGGTCCCACTGGGCATGCCAAAAGCGTGTTGGCGCAGAATTTAGACCCGCCCAACAAGAAAACGGGTTCCGCGTTTCCATGGCGGCCTGGGAGATCTGCTTAACTCCAGTGCAGGTCCAATGGCTTGCCTAGGTGCATGCAGGGCGTGCCAGTTGATTTGATCTGCAATCAACAAGATTAAACAAGTAAACCATGTGAGAACCGATGGCCAATCGGCCAATAGGCCGATGTTGCATCGTGGAGGCCTAGCCGATAGGGCAAACCTATATCGGCTTACTTGGTGTAATAATAAGATAAAACTGATGAAGTAGATCTAATCTCATCGACCCATGTTATCATGTTTATAGCAAACTACTAGAATCGGCCGATGAGGGTAGCATGAAGATAAATACACTAGCTAATACTCTAGTGCGAATTTATACAAACCAATCGGCTAATATAAATATGTCAACCACAGAGAGATCTTGAGAATACCCTGTGATCAATATATTTATATTCACCAATCCGCCTGCATAAGTGGCAAACACATGCAAGAACATAAAATAATTACATGCATTAGGTAAGACCGGCTGAAACCCCGGTGCTATCCCTAATTACGATCAAAAACAGGCTTTAGATTAAACCTCGAAACACGACTAAGGTTGATGGCAACTCAAAGTATAGATCGAGAATTAACATAAAGAAAATCAAGTCGTCGATCGCTTTTGGGGATGGTAAATGCCTTAGACAATCTAAACTAGCAAACTAATTCGATCATCGTCGGCAATAAACCCTAAAACGAGTTAGCTGCTGGCGAGACAGAATAAGAAAGCAGCATCAAGATTAGCTAACACACGGTAAACGACGATCACATCGCCAGGGCTTAACGTGCCTAAAGCGACACGACAGCCCCGACGATGCAAATCGTCGGGGACGAGTTCTTACCTCTGCTCCGGGGAAGCAAGAACTCGTCGGGAATTAACCTCTTGCGGAGGGTTGGCGATGCGCCGAAAGTAGATTGAACTAGTTTTTGTGTGATTGATTCGAGAGCTTCTATGTACAAACTACCGGGATATTTATACCCGAGATTACAACAGGGTCCTTGTAGGACACGATCTTATCTCTAACTTAACAAACAAGTCTTTGCGGCAGACTCTTGCCATCGATCAGATCTAAACCTACTTGATTTACAACATACAATTGCCTAAAACCGAGCTTTATCTCTATTTGGCAACTTCCTTGAAGCTTATCTTGAGCCCAGACCAAGCCCACGCTGACTCTGTCAACTTGCAACCCGTATCGGCCGATGACCACATCAAATCCGTATCGGCCGATACGCTCTTCCTGGCAGTGCCTCTCCCAGTCCGATACGGTTACCGGGTCCGATATGAGACCTGGTCTGACTCCAACGCAATCCTTCCTCTCTGCTTCGGTTTCCTCTTTCCTCTCCGAGCCGATTACCAAAATCCGCTGTTAACACTTACGCACCTCAACAATTTGGACGCATTGCAAACCCTTTGCTTCAGAAATTGTTGTTGCCCTAGAGGATTGAGACAGTAGGTCTTTCACAAGGACTGCTGCGATATCAGCATTATCGGTTTCAAAAATTTACCGGCATATGAAATCACAGAATAATTCTAACAAAAATTGAATCATGCTTCGAGTAAGGAAAAATGAATCACAGAATCTAAACGTCGCAAAACCCTCGCCACCATGAAGATGTCCTCCACCAATTGTTGTCAAGCGGGTCCGATCCCCCGTGTGTGGATCTAGCTATACCCGAGCTTTTGGCGGTCGGGTCTAGCTACCCTCGAGCTCAAGGTACCCGGATCTAATCCTTCCCAAGCTTGTGACAACTAGATCCTGCGGCCCATGGCAATGTCTCATCCTCTATCCCTCCTCCGGCGTGTACTCCACTTCTCCCTTATCCTGGTCATACTCCAGTACACGGTGCCTGACTCGGTGAAGTTGAGGGTGTTGCAGAGGAGGAAGCGATGAGTGGTGCGAGGAGGAGGTGGCGGGTGGAGGAGACGCATGGCGGTATGGGAGAGAAGGATGGGAATGCGGAGATTGGTGACTAGAGCTTGAGTGATGAGGGAGAAGGGGGGGGAGTGTAGAGGCAGAGAGATAGAGAGGCTGATAAGGCAAGACTTAAAAGAATCGATCTCACTCAAGTGGCTCGGTTTGGTCCACGTGCGGTTCAACTTGGTTTTCTATACTGGTTCATCTAAAAACCGAAAGTAATAGTGGGTTTTCTATGCCGCTTCTAAAAACTGGTATTGAACACGTTGGTGCTGGTTCATCTAACAAACCGGCACTAGTGTAGAGTTATTATTAGTGTTAGTTTTTGTAAGCTAGGAGTGCACATGTGTTCGAGGGGCAGGAAAATCCCCTACCAGTGCCAGTTTTTCAAAGCAACCTTGCTAGGGCGGCACATTTGAGCTGTTCTACCATATAGAAATATTACATTGATTTATATCTCCAATGGACTTGGGAGGAAAATCGCCCTTTCACGGAATTGGCCTCTATTGAAAATCTTTGATAGGAATGTAAGCTAACATTGACTACCGAGAAGGAAATTGATATCAAATAATTGAGTAGAAAGCTTTAGCATGTTGAGTATTGAATACGAGACATCATGATAAACTTGATATCAAATAATTAAGAAGACAGCTCATGTAAGTAAATGAAGTCGTGTCTCATAAAAGTTGATAGAAAGAAGATGGCAATGTCATCATGATAAACTTAAGAATGCCGTTCGGTGAGAAAGGTGGTATACATATGCTGAGCTTTTCCTGCAGTACTTATAATTTTGGGACCTCATGTATATGGTATATAGTAATTGCCAGTGTTATGCTACATGATCGCACAACGAATGAAAGTTTCCTATAAAGTTAATCAGGATGAAAAAAAAATGTCCCTACACACATAAGTCCACAAAATAGACCTCACGTACTCGACAAATTAAAAGTGTGCATGATTCCATCCACACATACTCATTTATCATTAGTTTCATGTGACTTCCTCTTTGACTTATGAAAGAAAACAATGGAATTGCTTGTCATTAGGTGTGGAATTATTAATTTACTAATTAGTTACATCTCCATTTGCATGCCTGCATCAAGAAGTATGTTTGCAAACCGTGATCAGCTAAAGTACAATGGATTGGACAGATGCATGCCCAATATTAGGCCCCTGGGTATAATAGGTTCACACAACCTCTGCCATTGCATGCATATGCTGCCGTCCTTTTGGCCCTTTTCCTCCGACCCATCGTACGTTATGCCACACATGTGATCAAGGGCCGGAGAGCCAGTTTGTAATCTTGTGTGTGGCATTGGATTGATTCTTTATATATGCTAATCTCCGACTTGTTCAATTGAAATATATATGGTACTGGTTTTCTTGGTTTCATGCCATGCCATGCATGCATATGGTTGGCTGTCAAAACTCACAAGTCCCCTGTCCTGCAAAACGATAGCTGCATGTGAGGAGAGGTTTGTACTCACCTCTGAAAAGCTCGTAGCAGTGTAGCATTGCCAGGCCGAACCCAGTATATGAAGATCATGCATCTTTTGATGAAAACTATATAGCATTTTGATATATTAGTATGTACTGATCTGTACTAGGTTACTCAATGAGGTTAATTAATTAGGGAGGTTTACTTTTGATGGGACTATTTGGAGTTCTGTTATTTCCAAAACAAATTAAAGCAAACAAATAAGAAATACTGGGTGAATTAAGTTCAAAAGAGTACACTGTCGATTTTGGGCCATTTGGTATGAAGCCAAAATGTGCCCTACCAACAAATTATTATTATTTAAACAAATTATTATTATTTAAATAGTATTTTTGTTAGTGTCTGGTTTGCTACCGAAAGGTGCTAATAAGCCAGAAAAGTTGCTAAAACTTTGGCATTATCAAAACTTTCCTATAATTTAGCATTGCCAATAATTTGACATGACAACAAACCAAACCCCACAATCTCCAACATCGCAAGCCGTCCATCCACACCATCCTTTTGAGCTCCCTGTGTAAATCTAATATATCTCTGTAACTCCGGAATTCCTGGCCTTAATATCTATGTATAGAGAAAATAATATAACCTACGTTACTAATCAATCTGGAAAACGACTTAAACAACAAATGGTTTTCAAAAGACTTGTGAATTGTTGTGAATTGTGATAAAGGAAGCAAACCCCTAAATCCCCAATAACTTTTGAGGTTAACGTGGGTCACAGAATCCACTTGGCAAAATGCATCATTGACCTTATACAACAAAATGAAAATGACGGGAAAATCTTTGCTTCGGCTAAACGCTTTCGGTGCTTTATGTAACCGGAAAAGTTAACTTTAATTTGGACAACTTACCACGCAGATCTCAGATTGATAGGTTGCTCTCTCACTTGGAAAAAGTAATTAAGATCACATATTCCTTATTTTTCCATCAGGTTGATAAATATTAGAGATTCATTTTTAAATCCTAGAGTAGTTTTCTCATCTGTACGTTGCGTTGTTGATCCAGTGGCTGAGATCATTTTTGTAATAGCTCTTCTTTCAGAACCACGCAGTTCAGTTCATTATATGGACGGACTCGCTTACACATACCACTCTATTTACATTTTTGTCTTTACTTTATATATAAATGGTTAACCTAGGAGTGATATGGTTGGAGTGACAAGCCCTTAGAAAGTTAGTTCCACAGTCCTCGTTTCGTGTAAAAAGGTTAACCCAGGAGTGATATGGTTGGTGTGACAAGCTCTTAAAAGTTGGTTCAACACTCAAGGTGGTACTAAACATGCGCATATCATTGGTCCAACTTATCCAGATGGCCCACACGCAAATGTCCAGGAACTCGCCTCCTTTTAGGGTCCATACATCCAGTGTCGGCGTCATATGCCACGCTTTGTGCCTTACACAGAGCCCACATGCACCATGCATCAAATGCCCGCACACTGACCCAGGCAACCACGAGGGTTGGCTTTGATACCATCGTTTGGTTGGAGTGACAAGCTCTTATAACTTGGTTTCACACTTGCTAAACTAGCAAGGTGATACTAAACGTGCGCACACCGTCATTCCAACTTATCCACATAGCCACACAGGAAAAATTCTAGGAATTCGCTCCCTTTTAGGACATATCCGTATGTTCAGTGTCAGTGTCATATGTCATGCTTTATGCTTTACATATAACTCACATGCACCATGCGCCATATGTCCTCACACTAACCCATACGTGCAACTGTGAGGGTTGGCTCTGGTACCATCTGTAACAGCCCGCCTTCCAGAACCACTCTGCCTAGCCCATTGAAGCATCTAGGCCCCCATTGTTTATTTTGGTAATTAATGACAAGCGCTAATTGTGGACTAACTATGTCTTTGAGTTATATTTGTTGAGTTAGGACCACGTGATATACAAGCATGTTTCCCAAAGGATTAAAATTGATGGCGCAAAGCAAAAGAAAAAGAAGGCGGTAAACTAGTGTTTTAATTTTAAATTGATTGATGAGTTGGGTGATCAAATATTTGCGAGTTTAATTATAGCTTTGTCGTACTATCAAGAGGGGTAATGACCAAGACAAAGAGATGATCAAAATGCCACATTAGGTCATTTGCATATTAGACTCATTTCTTATTTCATTTCTTGCTGAGTTTGTTGCCAGGGCCGGTCTGACCGAGGACCTTGAGCCGGTCTGACTGAAGTTCCCTGGCCGGTCTGACCGGCCCCCTGGAGGCCGGCTGTGTGTTGATGGTGGCGCTCTAGGGTGGAAAACCCGAGCCGCCAGAGCCGTAACTGGTCAGACCAAGCCGGTGGCGGTCTGACCGAGCCTAGGCCGGTCTGACCGGCCGTCCTACTATGGTCTGACCGGCCAGTTCGATTTTGCTCTATGATTGCCCTGTAACGGCTAGTTTTCTAGCCGTTACAAAGTAGTCAGGTCTGACTGACCACACAACGGCAGTCTGACCGGCAGTGCACTGAGTTGGGGATTTTGACCTTCATCGGCTAGCTTTTGTGGGTTGGGGTATAAATACCCCCCCACCAGCAGCAAGAGGATCTTCTTGGCACTTGCTTCATTTGCATACACCCCTTGCATCTCTCCCACACTCACTTGAGCTTGTGTTCATCCATTTAGTTGTTTGAGGGATTGTTGAGCCAAGAGTCAAGTGCATTGCTTCATTGTAGAGCTAGTGTGGCACTTGATCATCTCCAAGTCGCGTCATTGCTTATTACTCTTGGAGGTTGCTGCCTCCTAGACGGCTTGTGGAGGAGTTGCCCGGTGACCTCTCCAAGGAGATTGTGGAGGAGGCCCGGTGGCGATTGTGAGTGGTTTGGAGTTCTCCACCTTCGGAGTGAAGGAAGAACTACCCTAGTGATCGAGGCTTGGGTAGTCCTCTCCGTGGGCCGGCTCCCACCTTGCCCACCCCTTGACGAAGGGGGCGTGCGGTGGTTTCGTGGTTGAGTAGTGGAGTTGGGCTTGCCTCAATGGGGATTAGGAAACCAGCGAGGTTCCGAACCTCGGTGAAAAATTCCTTGTCTCTTATCTCATTTATTTTGTTGCATTTACATTTCTGCAATTTACATTCATAGAGACATATTTGAGCCCATATCACCCTAGGTTTGCAAAACTTAACTTAGTTGCTTAGTTAACCTTGCACCTCACCTTGTCTAGCAACTTATATTAATTTTATTTAAGTGCCATTTAGGTTTAAATCGCCTATTCACCGTTCCTCTAGTCGACATCTCGATCCTACAAGTGGTATCAGAGCTTGGTCTCTCTTGATTGGGCTTCACCGCCTAGAGAGAAGATGTCGAACGAGGTGAACCATGTAGGGAAGGCTCCCATGTTCAATGGCACAAATTACTCCACTTGAAAAATTAAAATGTCTACTCACCTTAAGGCTATGAGTTTCCATATTTGGAGTATTGTGGATGTAGATTTTGCCATCACCGGTAGCCCCTTGACGGAAGTTGATCACCGCAACCTCCAACTCAACGCTCGAGCCATGAATGCATTGTTCAACTCTTTGAGCCAAGAGGAGTTTGATAGAGTGAGCAACCTTGAGACTGCATATGAGATATGGAACAAGTTGAGTGAGATTCATGAGGGCACTAGTGAGTACAAGGATGCAAAGCTTCATTTCCTCAAGATCCAATATGAGACGTTTGCCATGTTGCCTCATAAGAGTGTCAATGACATGTATGGGAGATTGAATGTGATAGTCAATGATCTCAAGGGGCTTGGAGCAATCTACTCCGACCTTGTGGTGGCTCAAAAGATGCTAAGGGCTCTACCGGACAAGTATGAACACTTAGTCACCTTCCTCATCAAATCCGACATGTCAAGGATGACACCCACAAGTCTCTTGGGGAAGATCAACACCAATGACATGTACAAGTTGAAGAAGAAGGAGATGGAGGAAGTCTTTCCATCCAAGAAGTGCATTGCTCTCCAAGCCAAAGTGGAAGACAAGGGCAAAAGCAAGGTGAATGAAGCCAATGATGACTTGGAGGAAGAGATTGCCCTTCTTGCTAGAAGATTCAGTGATCTCTTGGGAAGAAGAAAGGAGAGAGAAAAGGGCTCTAACTCAAATAGAAGAAGAAATAGGAGACCCAACAAGACTCTCTCCAACTTGAGATGCTTTGAGTGTGGTGAGAAGGGGCACTTTGTTTCCAAGTGTCCTTCAAAGAATGATGATGGAGACAAGTCATACAAGAAGAAGAGTGGAGGCTACAAGGTCATGAAGAAGCTCAAGAAGGAGGAAAACAAGATTGAGGCCTTCATTGGGCAATAGGACTCAAATGTAGAGAGCTCCGTTTCATCCGGGTCCAAAGCCGAAGATAGTGATGATGATGCAAGCTCCAAGAAGAAGATAAAGATGGCCGTAGTTGCTATCAAGGAGGCTCCATCACTCTTCGCTCCACTTTGCCTCATGACAAAGAACTCTTCCAAGGTAACATCTCTTAGTGATAGTGAAAGTAATGATGATGTTTCTTATGATGAGCTTGTGAGCATGTTTGAGGAGCTCCATGCATATAGTGAGAAGGAGATTATCAAGTTCAAGGCTCTAAAAAAGGATCATACTTCTTTGGAGGCCTTGTATGAGGAGTTAAAGACTTCACATGAGAGACTCACCATTTCTCATGAGATGCTTAAGGAAGCTCATGACACCCTCCTGTCCACTACCCAACATGGAGCTCATATTGATGTTGGCATATCTTGTGACTTGCTTGATGATAGTGCTCTTGCATATAAGAGCATTGGTAGAAATAATCATTGTCTTGTGATTGTTGATGATTATTCTTATTATACTTGGGTGTTCTTTTTGCATGATAAATCTATTGTTGCCGAGCTTTTCAAAAAGTTTGCAAAAAGGGCTCAAAATGAATTTAGTTGCACTCTTGTGAAAATAAGAAGTGACAATGGTTTCGAATTTAAAAATACCAATATTGAGGACTAATGTGATGATCTTGGTATTAAGCACGAATTTTCTGCTACCTACTCACCACAACAAAATGGTGTAGTGGAGAGGAAAAATCGTACATTGATTGAGATAGCAAGGACTATGCTTGATGAATATGGTATTTCCGATTTCTTTTGGGTGAAAGCCATAAACACCGTTTGCCATACAACCAATAGGCTTTATTTGCATCGTCTCTTGAAAAAGACTTCCTATGAGCTAATTGTTGGGAGGAAGCCAAATGTTGCCTATTTTTGAGTTTTTGGTTGCAAGTGTTATATTTACCGAAAGGGTGTTAGACTAACCAAATTTGAAAGTCGGTGTAATGAAGGGTTTCTTCTAGGTTATGCCTCCAACAGTAAGGCATATCGGGTTTACAACAAGAACAAAGGTGTTGTGGAAGAAACCACCTATGTTCAATTTGATGAAACCAATGGCTCCCAAGAGGGGCACGAGAATTTGGATGATGTAGGTGATGAAGGCTTGATGAGGGCTATGAAGAATATGTCTATTGGAGATGTCAAGCCTATTGAAGTGGAAGACAAGTCATCCACCTGCACTTAAGATGAGCCATCTACTTCCGCTACGCCAAGTTAAGCTTAAGTTGATGTGGAGGAGGACGTGGCACAAGATGCACCTATGCCACCGAGGATACACACTGCTCTTTCCAAGGATCAACCAATTGACCAAGTGTTGGGTCACATTAGTAAGGGTGTTCAAACTCGATCTTGTGTCGCTTCTATTTGTGAACATTACTCATTTATTTCTTGTCTTGAGCCAAAACGTGTACATGAAGCTCTTGGTGATCCGGATTGGATAAATACGATGCATGAAGAGCTCAACAACTTTGCAAGAAATAAGATGTGGACTTTGGTTGAAAGATCTAGAGACCACAATGTCATAGGGACAAAGTGGGTTTTTAGGAACAAGCAAGACGAAAATGGGTTGGTGGTAAGTAACAAAGCAAGATTGGTGGCTCAAGGTTTCACACAAGTTGAAAGTTTGGATTTTGGTGAAACCTTTGCCCTCGTGGCAAGGCTTGAAGCCATTCGCATCCTACTTGCATTTGCATCATGTTTTGATATAAAGCTTTTTCAAATGGATGTGAAAAGTGCTTTTCTAAATGGTGAAATTGCCAAACTTGTTTTTGTTGAGCAACCACCCGGTTTTGAAGATCCTAAAAATCCTAACCATGTCTACAAACTCTCAAAAGCTCTCTATGGCTTGAAACAAGCTCCTAGAGCTTGGTATGAAAGATTGAGAGATTTTCTTTTGTCAAAGGATTTCAAAATTGGAAAAATTGACACTACCCTTTTCACAAAAATCATTGGTGATGATTTCTTTATGTGTCAAATTTATGTTGATGATATCATATTCGGTTTTACTAATGAGTAATTTTGCAAAGAGTTTGGTGATATGATGTCTAGGGAATTTGAGATGTCCATGATTGGAGAGTTGAGTTTTTTCCTTGGATTTCAAATCAAGCAACTCAAGAATGGGACATTCGTTGGCCAAACCAAGTACATCAAGGATCTACTCAAGAGGTTTGGCTTGGAGGATTCGAAGCCCATCAAGACACCTATGGCAATCAACGGGCATCTCGACCTTGATGAGGGAGGTAAACCGGTAGATTTAAAGCTTTATCGATCTATGATAGGTAGTTTTCTTTACCTTACCGCATCTAGGCCGGATATCATGTTTAGTGTTTGCATGTGTGCACAGTTTCAAGCCGCTCCTAAGGAGTGTCACTTAGTGGCCGTGAAAAGAATTCTAAGATATTTAAAGCTTTCCTCAACTATTGGTTTGTGGTACCCCAAAGGTGCTAAGTTTAAGCTAGTTGGCTATTCCGATTCGGATTATGCCGATTGCAAAGTGGATACAAAGAGCACATCCGATAGTTGCCAAATGCTTGGTAGATCCCTTGTGTCATGGTCATCCAAGAAACAAAACTCCGTAGCCCTCTCTACCGCCGAGGTGAAATATGTTTCGGCGGGTAGTTGTTGTGCCCAATTGCTTTGGATGAAACAAACCATGTTGGACTATGGCATAACCTTCACCAAAACCCCACTCCTATGTGACAATGATAGTGCCATAAAGATAGCCAACAACCCGGTCCAACACTCTAGAACCAAGCATATTGACATTCGCCACCACTTTCTAAGAGATCATGTTGCCAAGAGTGACATAATTATTAGCCATATAAGAACCGAAGATCAACTAGCCGACATATTTACCAAGCCTCTTGATGAAACCCGCTTTTGCAAATTAAGGAATGAGTTAAATGTCATAGATTTCTCTAATGTTACTTGAGATGGTGCACGATGGTTGCTTCTTGTGCATATTGTATATTTTCTCTCATTTGCTCTTATGCTTTGGATTTATTGCCATTTGGCTTTTCTTTGCGAAAATGGAGCATGTCACATTAAGGGGAAGTTTTGCACTCTTTCATGTGCTCTACTTCTCTTTGTGTGTGAGCAAACCAACTAGAAGTGCTAGAAGTACTTTCAAAATGTCTAAGTCAACATAAGTCAAAACTTTTGAAAAAATCAAAGTAATTTGAAAACTATCTCTTGGAAAACTTTTGAAAAAATCAAAGTAATTTGAAAACTATCTCTTGGAAAATGTTTCAAAAGGTTCCCTATATCTTTTCCAAGCCTCACATTGCATGAAAATTGGAGTTTGAATGAAAATGCTCTTTTGGTCCTCTTTTGGAGAAACTAGATTATAAGTTTAGGCCAAAATGTGATTTATCTCCAAAATGAATTAAAAAAGATTTTGAGAAAATGGTTAAAACAAAGTTGGTAGAGAAGACAATTTCAAATGTTTTTGGTATTCAAATCTATTTCAAAAACCAAAGCATTTAAAAGTTGTTTGAAAATCAAATTGGCCCAAAAACCCCTATAGACCATAATAGGTCACCTCCTAGCACTTAAGTGAGTTAAGTTGCAAAAATTCACAATGTTTTAAATATTGTGAATGATTGGCAATATTTCAACTCATACATTTTAAAATGCTCCAAAAACAAATTTTTGTTTGATTTTTTGTGTGTGGGGTAGTCAATTGTGCAAGGGCTGTGCATAGTCGGCTGGGGCAGGCGGTTTGACCAGCCATATAGGCCCGGTTTGACCGGCCTGAAAGCTACGGTCTGACCGGACACTTAGGTCCGGTCTGACCGGCCGAGCAGGTAGGCCCCAGTCTTGCCTCTTTTCTTCTCCTACCCACACCTAACTCTCCCCATTCAGTCTTCTTCCTCAACCCAACCCGAAAACTCTCTCTCTCTCCTCTCCAAAAACCTAGCCACCTCTCTCCACCAAATCCCTCCGGTTCAACCTAAAAATCACTCAGGTTACACCGTAAGTAATTCTCCTCCGCTTCTTCTCTTTATTCCATGGATTATTTCATGTTTTTGTTGAATTTATGATCCATGGCATGGAACCCTAGGTGAAGGAAAAGGTGTCTTCGATTTGCACCAATAGAGGGTAGTTTTTTGGTGTGATTCAACCCCTTTCAACTGGTAAATCCCTCTCCCTCTTGTGATTAACTTCGAATCGATCTATTTCATCTTAGGGCTAAGGGTAATTTGTTCAAATCTTGATGAAATAGACTCACCCCTTGTTGCTCATGTTCCTCACCTTGTGCAATATTTTTCTAGCAAGTTTTTAGAATCATTTGAGTAGTGGTGGACATGTGTTGCAATTTGTGCTCTGTCAGCGGCGGTCTGACCGGGACATGCGGCAGTTTGACCATGGCTATGCCGCCGGTCTGACCGGCCGTATGTTGGCGGTCTGACCGGCCCTGTGCCGCCGGTCTGACCGGCCTACAGGCCGTGGTTTGACCGCCCCTGACAGAGACATTGCCCATCTCTGCTCCAAAATTCAAATGTGCTCTAGATTTTTGCTAATACTCCACTCGTTGTTCCTTCTTGACAGTGATGGCTCCTCGCACTCGCCGTGGTCGTCAAGCGGCCATGCAAGAATCAGAGAGTGATCAAGAGGAGTCTAGTGCCGAGCGTTATGCTCAAATTGAGGAAGAGGAAGAAGAAGAGGTTGAAGGGGCTGAAGTGGATGAAGAAAATGGTGATGATGATAATGATGACGGCAGTGATGATGGGGAGGATGATGAGGAAGATGATGAGGGACCTCTTGACCCTTCCATTCAGTTTGTGCTCAACATGAGGAATGCCACTCAGTATCAAATCCTTCACCATCATGATCAATTCCGGAGGCCCAAAGACACTTATGATCAGAGGTTCCACACTCAGTTTCAGAAGTCTGTCTTTGAACAGGTCTATGCAAGAAAGGCTTTTGCTGAGCACAAGTGGATCAGTTGGAAGAACATCAATGAGACTCCTGAGTTTGAGGACTTAAAGAGGATGTTCAAGGCAGTGGGAATTGACCAGATCGTGACATTAAGGCAAGATTATGATGAGGAGATGATCCGGTAGTTTTATGCCATAGTTTGGGTCTCAGGGTCTTATAATGCTATGAAGTGTATGTCAGGGACTATGCAATGCTCTATCACTTGGCGTGAGTTCAAGGATCTATTGAACATTCGGTTCAATAATGGTGATGATCTCTATGATGAGCTCAACCGCAACCCACTCACCATTGATGACCTTGCACAGTTCTATGAGGATGGGGAGAGCACACCTATAGGAAGGTGGTGGATTTGACGACCATCCCAAGTGTGATCAACCGCATTGTGAGAGCCACTATCCTCCCTAGGTGTGGGAACAATGATAACATCTGAGGAATTGCATGGCATGTGATTGATGCCATTTTGAAGGGACGTCGCTTTGATGTCATTTATCTCATGATGCAAGAGATAGCCATCTCTAAGGGGACTTTTGGACAAGGGATATACTATGCACCATACATCATGAGATTGATCCAAAATAAGCTTGGAAATGTTGGAAACAACTTGAAGGAGCACAAGCAATACAAGCCACGGCTCCAACTTTGAACTCCTAGAGCCCCTAGAGTGCGTCAACCCACATTTGATCAAGGCGCAAGCTCTAGTGTGGCACCACCTCCTCCTCCTCCTCATAGGTTCGATCCAAATGCTTTTTTCAATCCTCAATATGCCTACTTTGGGATGCAACCTCATGAGTACTTCAACCCGGTGCTTGGGGCTATAAATACCCTAAGTGATAACATTTCAAGGTTAAGCACCGGGCAAGAAGCCATGTATGAGGATGTGCGAGGCTTGAGAACAGATATTGGGGGCTTGAATGCGACGGTTGGAAGGTTGAACATTCGAGTTGGTGCTTTGGATCAACGCGTTCAAATTTTGGAGAGCACCCATGCTTTTGTCTACCACCGTCGCCGTGACTCTCATCACCCATCCTCTTCGACTCGTCCTCCTTCTCCTCCACAAGAATGAAGGTCTTTTTGGTGCTTGATGCCAAAAGGGAGAGAAGAATGTCTTTTAGGATGTTTTTATCTTTGGGATGGGACTAGTAGTAGTGAGGTTAGTTATCTCCTATCTAGTAGGCTAAGATGGTTGGGCTATATATTATGTATGGGTATGGACTATTACTCTATCTTGTGTGCTTTTTATTGTTTTATTGAACTTGTGTGTCATTTTGACCCGTCGTGGTCTTGTAATATCCTAAGTTACTTTTGTGAGCTCTTAAGGATGTTTATGTGAGACTTGTGGTGAACTTGTGCTATGATGGATGGTGGATGTCATATTGATATATTTGTGACCATCTTATGCAATTGATTGAACTATATGTGAAGTTCACCTTGGATAGTACATGTGTTCCATATGTGTTCATTGTCATTGATATGCACATGTTTAGGGGGAGCTTTTTTCTTTCATTGCAAATTGTATCCATGTATTTCATTGTGATTATATTTGTTTGAGGTGTTTGTCATCAATTACCAAAAAGGGGGAGATTGAAGCATCTAGGCCCCCATTGTTTATTTTGTTAATTAATAGCAAGCGCTAATTGTGGACTAACTATGTCTTTGAGTTATATTTGTTGAGTTAGGACCACGTGATATATATGCATGAATGTTTCCCAAAGGATTAAAATTGATGGCGCAAAGCAAAAGAAAAAGAAGACGGTAAACTAGTGTTTTAATTTTAAATTGATCGAGGAGTTGGGTGATCAAATATTTGCGAGTTTAATTATAGCTTTGCCGTACTATCAAGAAGGGTAATGACCTAGACAAAGAGATGATCAAAATGCCAGACTCACTTGACAAAGAGATGATCAAGGGGATCTTCTTGGCACTTGCTTCATTTGCATACACCCCTTGCATCTCTCCTAGACTCACTTGAGCTTGTGTTCATCCATTTAGTGTGTTTGAGGGATTGTTGAGCCAAGAGTCAAGTGCATTGCTTCATTGTAGAGCTAGTGTGGCATTTGATCATCTCCGAGTCGCGTCATTGCTTATTACTCTTGGAGGTTGCCGCCTCCTAGACGGCTTGTGGAGGAGTTGCCCGGTGACCTCTCCAAGGAGATTGTGGAGGAGGCCCGGTGACGATTGTGAGTGGTTTGGAGTTCTCCACCTTCGGAGTGAAGGAAGAACTACCTTAGTGATCGAGGCTTGGGTAGTCCTCTCCGTGGGCCGGCTCCCACCTTGCCCACCCCTTGACAAAGGGGGCGTGCGGTGGTTTCGTGGTTGAGCGGTGGAGTTGGGCTCGCCTCAATGGGGATTAGGAAATCATCGAGTTTCCGAACCTCGGTGAAAAATTCGTTGTCTCTTATCTCATTTATTTGTTGCATTTACATTTGTGCTATTTACAATCATAAAGACATATTTGAGCCCATATCACCCTAAGTTTACAAAACTTAACTTAGTTGCTTAATTAACCTTGCACGTCACCTTGCCTAGCAACTTAGGTTAATTTTGTTTAAGTGCCATTTAGTTTTAAATCACCTATTCACCCCCCTCTAGTCGACATCTCGATCCTACACCCATCCTATGAGCAGGCCCACTTACACATACCACCCCAAACCCCACTTACACTTTTGTTTTCGCTTCTTGTAAAAATGTTTACTCAGAAGTGATATGGTTAAAGAAACAATCCCTTATAAGTTGGTCTGATTCTTACTAAACTAGCAAGGTGATATTAAACATGTACACACAACTCTCATGGGCCACATATGCCAAATCCTAGTTGGTCCATGATGTCACAATTTCCATGCTCCTTCACTTTAGATTCAGAGGGCAACAGCCGATGGAACAAATCAACCCAAAATCCTCTCTTGCGCAAGTCCGCCTCGGTGGCTTCTCATCGAAAAAATCAACCCTAAGCTTTGTTAAAAAAAACATCAACCCTAAGATCTTGCGTGACTATGCCCCCTCCAGTCCTCCTGCATGCGCGATTCCACAACCGTCGACACCTCTTGTTGCGTGAGTCCGTCTTTGCCAGCCTCATCCCAAGCCTTTCACCCCTCCAGGCTTCCATACCCTAATTTGGGAAGAGATAAAGGAAAAAGAAAATTTTCATCGAAATTATTGGAACTTATGTTGAAATACCTCCAAAATTCACATGAATCAAGGCATTCCCTTGTACTATCATAAGATATGGGATGGATCTTGAATAGAGACGGTCGAGGAGCTAATGATGCCCCCTCATCCATGGAGCCTCTGGACCATTCTTTTCTTTTTTTTTCTCTCTCCTTGCTTGAACAGTGCAAAGAAAACTCTCCAGTTCTTTCTTTCCTTTGCTCGTTGGACCCTCTATCATCCGACCATGGGTCACCAGCGAGGGGATGGGGGGTTCGGGGAGTGGTCGAGCTTGCCCCGGTGTCGGGTTTTTCCCGTAGTTTGTGCAGTTCGATGGAGGAAGCTGCGTCGCCCTCCTTCGTCCCGGAGGTGCTTAGCCATGGATGGAGTTGCTGAAACTTGTTTCAATACTCCTATTCCAGCGGTACTCATCAGGTAAGTACTAGACGACCTGCTCTTCGGTGTGTGCGGCTTCAAGTTCTCCAGATTTGCATGCGAAGAGGTTGCGTCGACCGTCCAACTCTTCTTCGACAACCACACATAGAAGAATGGTGTTTTTCTCCTTGATCTTCGGTTTCAGGTCTTCTAAGGGTAGCTACGGTTTGCTTGGTGTCCATGGTAGCTTCAACCTCCACTGCGGAGGCCCCGACTGGGCTTGCTCCTCGGCTCTCTCCTTTGCAGCTCGCCATGGAATCACCCTCCCCGTCTTGGTGAGCGAGCTACCACCTTTCGAGCGAGCTACCACCTTCACGCTTGGTAGGGCGCCGTCTTGTTGTAGCTCCCTGTGAGAGATCACTCTCCTACAACGGGGAAGAGAAGACCCCCCTCCCTTTGAAGATCCAACCAGGGGGCGAGTAAGGATCGAGCTCGTGGTGCGTGTTGTATGCGAAAATATGTAAAACAAATAAATATGAATACAACACGTATATAGGTTCAGGCCTCTCGGAGGCGTAATACCCTACTCCTGTGTTTGGGACTATTAGGATGCAAGAGTGTACAATACAAGCTTACAAGATAAGTTGGTACTAAAGTTGCTCTATTTAGGGTTTTTTTCCTCCAATTTCCTGTCAAGCCCCCCTCCTTTTATAGTCGGTAGGGGAGTATACAGCGTTGTTATCACATAGGGAACTTAAGAATTACCACAATGGGCTTGTTTTTACCATGCCCCGAGCACTCTGCTAGGAGGCCCCGGGACAACTGTGTCTTGCTCCTCTCGCCACTTGTTCAAAACCGGGCTTAGTGGGCCCAAGACAAGTCATGATAGAGCTGCCGCTGATTTCTTTTGTTTGGCGGTGAAGTCATAGATCACCCGCCAGGGCGCGACACATCGCACTGCCCTGTTTCTACAAGCAACGCGGCATCGCCAGCGTTTCTACGCCTCACCACCTCCTGTTTACACCCGATCAAGCTGTAATCTCGAGCTGTAATTTCTTGGGCACCACATTGTCAGTGACATGATGATGTTGCCCTCGAACAGGCCATTGGGCCTATCATTCTGCACAACTTGTCAGCGGCGCCCACCGATTATGCCTCGAGGTGGTGAGCCCTGGGTGGAAACTGTCATGAAGAACCCAGGGCAATAGATGCCATCGGGCTCCTCACTAACAATGTTGTGCGATTTGTTTTCACCCTGGGAGTAAACCGACTCCTCGGGCTGTTCTTATTGTTATTCTAAGATGTACATGCCGTCTGGGCCTCGGGCATGCTCGGGCCCCAGGTACACATGGTACCCGGGTCCCTTGGCTGAGCCTAGGCCCCGGGCATGCTCTCGTGCTTCATAACATATGTTCTTGTTATGTTTGATGAGCTTCTCAAAGATGTCACTGATGAAGGAGTTCATGATGAACATAGTTTATAGAAGACATGCCAACATACATTCTATGAGTACCTTGAAGATGTAGATCTTATATGTTCTGCTTGTATTCCTTGCCTCCCCCGAGTACTCGGGGGTCGAGCACAGGTGAGATGTGTTACGAGTGCGTCCTAGGGAGGCGTACCTGAGGAGATTGGTACCCCAAGCGCAACCCTCGGGGCCCGCGTCTGAAGGCAAATATGCCCCCAGTAGAAGCAGTCTCGCTCGATGTCCGATGTGTGCCTTGCTCGATGTCCGATGTGTGCCTCGAGCACTGCCCACCGGGTGCACCCAGGGGCTGTACCCAGGCATGGCCCGGGGGGGCCGCACCTGAGGGCATTTATGCCGCAAGTAGAAGAAGTCTCGCTCGGGGTCCAATGTGTGCCTCCGACACTGCCCATTGAGTGCACCCAGGGGTTGTACCCGGGCATAGCCTATGGGGGGCGGCACCTGAGGGCATATATGTCCCAAGCAGAAGAAGTCTCGCCCAGGGTCCAACGTATGCCCCGGGCATTGCCCACTAAGTGCACCCAGGGGCTGTACCCGGGCACTGTCCACTAAGATGTGTTTAGTAGCCATTAATGATGACCCTTGTTTCCATTTCTCTGACACCCCCTCATCTCGCTTTGGCCAACGGCCGACTCCGAGAGATCCGTGGAGGTTGGAGTAGAGGATTGATGGAGGTTGTGATTTAGGGTTTTTTTTGTGAGAGCTGAGGTGCAAGAGGAAAATCTAAGGCTCTATTTGGGTGAACGGAACCCAAATGGATCGCAAAAATGAAATTTATAGGTCATATTTGAAAATTTGAATTTTGAGGAAGACTTAGAGATCACTACCGATATTTTTTTAGATTTATTTATAATCGTTAAAGTTTTTGACTTCAATCCAAATTAAAACCCATATCAAGTTCTCGGATCTAGAGATTGGGAGAACCTTTTCGCCTGCTCTATACCTTCTCAGACGTCCGAGAATGGTTCGATGAGTTCAACAATGGTTGTTCTCGGAAATTCTACTCGGAGACATTGGTTAAATCATTTGCATTGAAGTCGACGGCTACTGTCAGTGTCAAGGATAAGGCATACCACCTATACAGGGGTTAATAGAATACGGCAATACCACATACTCGATAGTATACAAAAAGGTATCCTCTAATTAAGAACATACGATTTATAAAGAAGAAAATTATCTTCCTGAAATAGAAGGTGTTAAAGTACTAGTCGGGAAAGATAAGATTTCCTTAAGCCTGTATCATATTTTATCTCTCCGAGTTTTACTTGGAGAAGGGGATGATCTATGCTATATATATATACAAGGCCGCCACGTTTAGGGAGGGGCATCAAGTTACAAGCCATAGCCAAAGCCACGCCCAGAAGCAATCCAGAGAAAATCAACGCCGTATTCGCCGAATAGATCTCGTCAGGCTGTTCTCGATAGCTTCTCGTCGACGGATTCATCTAGTTGTTCTATTCCTCATTGTACTCTAAGCGATATTCCCATCCGTAATACATATAAACTGGAGTAGAGTTGTTACTCATCTTGAGAGTCCGAACCAGTATAAATCCTTGTCCCTTGTTTGCTTGATCTACTCTTGTATATACCTTGGTTCCAATGATCCTCGTACTCTACAAATACCATCTACAGGTATAGCCCATCAACAGCTATCTTACACATTATTTTTACTTATTATTATCATACTAAACTCCCGCGATAACCCGCGGGGTTTCACTTGGTTTAATAATTCCAATATTCAGAAATAATTACTGTTAGGTTGTACTTGATCCACATACCTCGTTTTCAATTTATTTCTAAACCAACCTACATTTCCGAGAGAAGAACTTTTCCTTCGCTATAAGATTATAACAATAATTAATTTAATATCAATTAATCCATCAGATCTCCTTTTATGTATCATTTCAAAAACATAAACAAAACAACAATTAAAAACAAGGAAAGAATTTTGTACCCTAACAGTGCAACACCTGTATTTAATTAGTTCTAAAATTCAAGCCTCGAATCTAATCTCCAACTCATCCTCCTCAACCATGAGGAAATGTGACCCTCTATCGATCACCATCTCGCCGTCCACCCTAGCCCTGCTCAGGTGCTCGCATGGGCTGATCTCCATCTT
This sequence comes from Oryza officinalis, assembly GCA_008326285.1. Taxonomy (NCBI): domain Eukaryota; kingdom Viridiplantae; phylum Streptophyta; class Magnoliopsida; order Poales; family Poaceae; genus Oryza; species Oryza officinalis. Next base: position 17,070,883 of record BDMV01000001.1, on the reverse strand, counting down.
AACGTTCTTCTTCTCCCCTACCTTGAGATGCTGGCTCCTGAACCCGACCAGCTGCCTCGCCGGCCGGCCGCCATCCGTGCTCGCCCACCGGACGAACATGAGCACCGTGTGCTTGCCGTCCATGGGGCCATGGTTCTGCACGTCCACCATGACCGGGAACTTGAGCCGCTCGCATCGGTCGTCGCCGATCTCGTCGACGTGGTAGATGGCGTCGCCTTCTGGTGTGGTTGCTGTCCTAACGCCAGCGAGTACCTTGGCGTATGACGATGAATTGCCGGCGCCGGAGACGAGGCGGCAAGCGAACTTGGAGTAGCTGAGGCCGTAGCCGAACTTGTAGACGGTCTTGCCTTTGTAGAAGCGGTAGCTCCGGCCAGGGTAGCCGGTGGCCGGGTCGGCGCGCATCCGCATGTCGGTCATGGGGAACTTGGTGAACTCCTCCGGGTACCACGTCACCGGCAGCTTGCCGCTGGGGTTGTGTTCGCCGAAGAGCACCTGGGCGATGGCCTGCCCGCCGGCCTGGCCTGGGTAGCCGGCCCACAGGATGGCGCCGATCTTGGGGTTGGTCTGCGCGAACGTGATGTCCACCGGGCCGCCGGTGAGGAGGATAAGGATGACCGGCCGCTTCGCCGCGGCGGCGACGGCGGTGATGAGGCTCTGCTGCTTGCCGGGGAGCAGCAGGCTCGTCCTGTCGAGACCTTCCTGCTCCTGCTTCTGACTGAGCCCCATAACCAGGAACACGTAGTCCGACGACTTGGCCAGCGCGGTGGCCTGGTCCGTGGCGGCGACGTCGCACGCCGCCGAGTTGCAGCCGGGGAGGAACTTGACGTTCTTGACGTACCTCTGGATGCCACCAAGCGGTGTGGTGGTCTCGCAGGGGAGGCCGTAGTAGTTGCCGAGGAGGGCAAGGATGTCGTTGGCGTTGTGGCCGATCACGGCGGCGGAGGCGACGGCGGGCGCGCGGAGCGGGAGGAGGTGGGCTTCGTTCTTAAGCAGGACGACGCCGCGCTTGGCGGCCTCGAGGGCGAGGGCCCTGTGCGCCGGTGTGCAGACGTCGGCGGCGCCGAGGCGGCCGTACACCTTGTTGCTCCTGGGGTCGCCGTCGAAGTGGCCGAGGCGCATCCGGATGGCAAAGAGGCTCTTGAGGGCCTTGTCGACGTCCTTCTCCGTCATCTTCCCCTGCTGCAGCGCCGACGCCGCGTGCTGCTGCATGTAGACGCCGCAGTTGATGTCCAACCCTGAAAAACGAAGAATTCATTCCATTTCCAAATTCAAATATTCAAATCTTGTTTAAATACTTTGCAACAATATTTTGCTACTTACCGGCCTTGAGGGCGACGGCGACGGCTTCCTCCGCCGTCCTCGTGTAGTGCTCCGATTTGTGCAGGATGGCGACGGCGTCGCAGTCCGACGCCGTGTACCTGGCAAGCCACATATGTCGCGTTGATTTTAGCTATTCGTCACAGGATTATTTCAGCCATTGATTTGAGCGATGAAATGAAATGAGATCGATCGGATCACTCACCCATCTAGCTTCCATTCTCCCCTGACGGTCTTGGTGAGGAGGTCAGAGCTGGCGCAGGCCGGGACGCCATTGATGAGGGTATAGGCACACATGATGCAGCTCGCCTTCCCATCCACCACGCAGCTCTTGAACGGCGGGTTGTACGTGTCCGCCAGATCCTGCGCCGTCACCTGCACAATTCATCGCACCTGACAGAGGTCATATTCCCTACTCTGGCCTTAAGGCATTCTCAATGTTTTAAAGGTTACTAGAGCAATAAGGTGGGACCTATAGCCTTATGGTTTTTTTATATTAGCATATGCTACAATATATATGGTATTTTCTTCATCTTAAGCCGAGACCCACTAATGAAAAAACTCGGAATGACAGAGCACCATGCATGTGCAAAGGCATGAACTTGTTTTTTATTTCTTATGATCTAGCCTTAAGCTTAAAATTGCTCATAGCAATATTACTTGCGTTGCTCCTATCCCAATGCATAAAGATAGAACAAAAATACTACTTTGTTTTTTAAGGTTATTTTTGCATGCAACATTATGGATACCCTTATACAAAACGACAACTCAGGAGCATGTAAGGAATTTTCTTTCTCCAATTTTTTTTTGTCATCGTGCTCACTCACCTTTGCATTGAAGTTGTACCGTGATACGCCCTTCCACTCCTCGATGTCATAGGCGGTGATGTGCTTGCAACAGGCGGAGGTCTGAAGGTTCGTTAATGAGTTCCCCTGTAGGCCCTTGACGAAGGCGGCGCCGTACTTGCTCGCCGTGGCGGGGTCCTCGCCGGGGGTCTCCTGGCCACGGCCCCACCGTGGGTCCCTGAAGATGTTCACGTTGGGGGACCACATGGTCAGCCCCTCTGCTTGCCCCAGGTTGTAGAACGCCCGACCCTCTTTGCCGATCGCCTGTATAATTTACAGTACAATTCAGTAACTCACATACATCAAATATAATCCACGTGGATTTGACATGGTAGGCTCAAATGCAATATGATTAGACAGAACAAACCAAGAAGGATGTCAATAAACTGACAAAGAATGTATATACACAGAACGTGATTGGTTGTAAATTTATATGCATAACCATCCGGGTCATGTAAATTTATATACTTTTGTTTCATGCATAGGAAAAAAATATACAAGATTGAGATTATAAAGTATAAAATTCTATCATTTTATCTTATTTTTCATACATAAAAAGGCTGATTTCCAAAATAAGTTGAATTCATCATGGAAAGTGTAACAAAATAAAACTTGTTATTGAATTTGAACTAAAAAATAACTGCAAAAATGTAAATATGATCTATTAATTAATTCTATGACTAGACTTAGGGCCGAGTCTTACTGAACCGTGCTTAGGTAGTAGGTGCAATCCGTGGGCTGGCATGACACGACACAACATGTCGGTCAGGCCGTGCCGGCCCGATTGATCTCGGGCCATGTCTTAGTTGTGTCCGGGCCGGGCCATGCCGGACGGCCCATTTGGCCATCTATATTTCATTCATTTATTTTACCTCTCAGATTTGCAAAAAAAAAAAGAAATCTTTTCAAATAAAAAACATGGATCAGATATGTAACTTAGTCGTAATGGCGGCAGCGGCGGCCGATCGAGCGCGCCACCGCGCGCCGTCAGGAGAAAGGCAGGCAACACATGTATATACCTGGCCGATGCGGAACCAGAGACCGTCGTCGAAGGCGGCGGCGGTGTGGATGACCTGCGGGAAGCTGGTGGCGGAGCGCGCGGGGCCATTGCCGAAGTGGAGGCCCTTGCCGGAGATGGCCAGCCCGTGCAGCGCCTCCGACCACCACTTGTACGCCGGCACGCCCAGCCGCGGCACGCCCGACGCCTGGTCCCCGAGCTGCGCCACCTTCTCCGCCGTCGTCAGCCTCGCCACCAGGTCCGCCGCCCGCTGCTCCGCCGGCAGCGCCGCGTTGCAGAACGCCAACCCCTTCTGCGCCGACGACGGCCCGCACGTGAACGGCGGGTTGCCGCCGGCCGACGCCACCCCGGCCAACATCGCCAGAGTCACCACCGCCGCCACCAGCAAGCCGGCGCCGCCGCGCCTGGAGACCGCCATGGCAAGGCAAAGGAGGTACACGTACGCGAGGTCGATGAGAATGAGCTTAGTGAGCGAGCGCGCGCCAGCCTTAATAGGCCACGGTGGCCACTGGGAGTGAACCACGTGTCACCCACGAAGACAAATTCCTCCTCTGATCGGAAGACATTTTCCCGCGCAGAGCACTCGCGAGGTGACACGTGCCACCTTGAGATGCGTCGGGGGAGGCCCGATCTCTCTCTTCTCCGCACATAGGGAAGGAGCACTAGAGTTGAGGCAATAGTTTTCAGGCGGATCATAAATGATCGCACCTGAAAAAATCGGTTTTTCGGGGGCCGGTTGATGGACCACATGCATAGATGCACACATAGATGGGTCACACGTGATTTAAGGGACTGCACGCGATAATGAGGCCACATCGCGTGTGGCCCACTTAAGGAACCACACGCGCTAATGCATTCGCGTGCGGTTGCTTAAGTCGACCGCACGCAATGATGGGCCCATATAGTCATCCCCAACCCGACCGGCTGTCATTTGAACCCGACGTTTCTCTCTCCAAAACGAGGGAAGGTTTTTCACTTGAAATATTTGATTTACATCCATACAAAAGGTGACAAGCTTGATATTCTCTTTTATTTGTCTCTGTTTATTTTAATTTTCATTGGTTGAATGCAAAGATATTCACATTTTTGTAAAAAAGTCATTTTGAGCTATTTTGGTAATTCATAGATATAAAATAATGTGTAAATTACCAAAATTTGTGTGATAATCACTAGAGCATGATGATCCAATGTATAGTATGTTTATTTGTTAAGTAATATTTCTTTTTCTATTTTTTTTTAAAACATCTGCAATAAAATATTCTTGGTACTGTGGATTTTTATAGATGGACCGGGCATGGATGTACGAGACGCGGAGAACTCATCCGGTGTTCATGAGGGAAGCATCCAACTTTATTGATCAGGCTAAGGCACATGCTTTGAAGCATAATAAGAGAGATATGTTTTCACCACAAGAGATAAGTCCTTCTATGACCATTTCCATATGACAAAGCACGTTTTAGTCATTAAAACGATGTGTTTATGACAATTTTTTTTGGATCACAAGCACTTGTGACTAAGTTGTCATTTAGTCATAAACAAACGCCGCCTTACTGTTTTCTCATTTTTAGTGACAATAATTCATGACCAAAGTGAAGGAATGTAATGGTCATAAATTTAAAACTATTTATTACAATATGTGTGACAATAGCTCATGACAATATTGTTGGGATGTGATGGTCATAAATTAAAAATCATTCAAAAAAACATTTTGGAAGAGCCACGTAGACTGGTGGGAAGGTAGACATAGCCAAGTGGACTGGTGGGACCCACCTGTAAGGTAATTATTAACTATTATATATAATATATAATAATTAAAAAAAAAGGCGCTCGGGAGAGATCGAACCCGCGCCGGTGGCTGCATAGGAGCTAGACGAACCACTGAGCTACTCATCCTGTTGGTGCATGTACTCAGATTCTTTTTCTTTATATGGTTTTCGACTAGTAGACACTTAACTAGGTAAGGCGTGCATCTGGTTTCCATCCCTGGGTCAGACCGTCAGACGCGCATCTGAGCCCGACGTTGCACCTGCTGGAGACCGCCGCCGCCGCCGTAGTGATCCCACGCTGCACGCCACCAGCCGCCCTGCCCGCCCTAGGAGGTTGACGCCAGTTGGCTGCATCTCCTGGCCGCCGGGCTTCACCTGCACTACCTCTGGGAACGGCCCTACTAGCCGGACGCCGCTGACCAGATCCCGCCGCCGCCGGAGGCAGGATACCGCCGTCTGGCTGTAGCTCTAGGCTGCCAAGCTCCAGCCTGGGATCGCTTGACACCGATGCCCTCAGTCTGGCTGGAGCTTGACACCGACGCGCTCAGGAGCTCCAGCCTGGGATCGCTGCTGGCCGCGGGTGAGACTGCCCCATCTCCCCTTCGATTAGGAAGGAAAGGTATGGTACAAACTTATGTTTCTGTTCCTATATTTCGAAATCAAACCATATATTTGAATTGAAACCATAGATTAGAACTGAAACCAAAGATTAGAACTGAAACCATAGATGTTAAGTGATAGAAAGAGGCAAATAGAAATCTGGGCAATGAATACTTGTTGATTCAATGTGTCGCAGATGGGCAGAACTTGGATGAATTGTAGGTTGTTTAGCAAGGAGCATCAGGAAGGGGTAACTGAGTTCATGGACTTTGTTGCTGAAAATTTGAGTGGCAGTCAAGAGATATTATGCCCCTGCCGTAAGTGTTTGAATCGGTTAAATTGACACCAAGGAGAAGTGTTGGACCACTTGCTTATTTACCGGATGTGTAGCACATACACTAGGTGGATACATCATGGAGAACCATTGCTCACGTTTGAGCATTGGAATGAAGATATTGGCTGCAATGTTGATCATTTGAATGAAAATGTTGGCTGCAATGTTGATTTTGGGACGAATGGGCCTCAAGATGACCCAGAAGATGAACAAATGTACCATATGGTACAGGATCTATATCCAGATCAAAATCAGGGTCCAAGAATGAAGTCAAAGTTTGCTGCCATATTAGAAGAGATGAAACAGGTGCTACACCCTGGTGGTCCATATACTAGGTTTTCTTTTGTGGTGAGGCTGCTCCACATCAAGTCATTTTATAGAATTAGCAATGTTGGATTCAGTGGTTTTTTGGAGTTGTTAAGTTCAGCATTCCCAGATTGTTCTATCCCTGCATCCTATGATGAGGCGAAGAAAGTTATTCGTGCATTGGGTCTTGGATATGAGTCAATACATGTGTGTCCGAATAATTGTGTTCTTTTCCGAAAGGAGTTAGAAAAAAGGATGCATGCCCAATATGTAAGGCTTCAGGATGGAAGGATGGAGATGGTAAAAGGAAGATTCCAAATAAGGTTCTAAGGCATTTTCCTTTGATTCCAAGATTGAAGAGGATGTTTAGATCCAAAGAACTTTTAGCTCAGGCACAATGACACAAGTTGAACAGGAAACCAGTGGATAATGAGCTTAGCCATCCTGCTGATGGCGAGGCTTGGAAGGATTTTGACAGTAAGTATGAATGGTTTGCAAATGATGCACGAAATGTCAGACTTGGCCTAGCTACCGATGGGTTTAATCCATTTGGGAAGATGAGCTCCTCATATAGCATGTGGCCAGTATTTCTTATCCCCTACAACTTTCCTCCGTGGCAATGTATGGACCAATCCAACTTCATGATGTGCCTACTTATTCCTGGTCCGGCATGCCCAGGAAAGGATATGGATCTGTTCCTGCAGCCACTGGTTGAGGAAATGTTAACTCTCTGGACTGGTGTCCCAACTTTGGATGCATTGACCGGAAAAGATTTTGATCTTCATGTTGCAGTCATATGGTGCATTCATGATTATCCGGCTTTGGGTACACTTTCAGGTAGAATAACTAGAGGTTACTATGCTTGTGTTCATTGTGATAAAAATCCTTGCTTCAAAAGACTTAGGAACAAGATTTGCTACATCGGCCATCGTCGTTTTCTTCTCACGGACCATATTTGGAGGAGAAAGAAAGACTTTGACGGTCAGATTGAACAGCGCGGGCAGCCTGAAGAATTTACTGAGGATGAGTTGATGGAGCAATTGGCGAGGGTGGAACATGTAAAACCCGGGGACCATCCTAATAACAAAAAGAGAAAGAGGTTACACGAAGGTCAGTGCTGGAAGCGCAAGTCGGTCCTATGGGATTAGCCATATTGGTCTAGCTTGAAGCTACGTCACAATCTCGATGTTATGCATATCGAGAAAAATATATGTGAGGCCCTTCTCGGTACATTTCTCAAAATTGTAGGTAAGTCAAAGGATTCTATCACTGCGAGGCTAGATTTGGAAGATATGGGCATAAGGAAAAATTTACACTTGAGGGGTGATGGGAATTCATCCAATATTCCACGTGCTCCATATGAGATGACTAAAGGCCAAATTAGTGATTTCTGTGCTTTCATAAAGAGTGTCAAATTCCCAGATGGGTATGCCTCCAACTTAGCAAGGTGTGTTAGTGCTGATGAATGCAAATTACAAGCATTGAAAACTCACGATTGTCATATCCTTCTTCAAAGGATATTACCCGTCGGTCTCCGAAGAATCATGCATAAGGAAATATATGAAGCAATTGCTGAATTAGGAAACTTTTTTCAGCAAATTTGTGCTAAGAAATTGAAGGTAGATGTCTTGAATAGGATGAGAGGTGAAATCCCAATAATATTGTGCAAGCTTGAGAAAATTTTCCCGCCCGCATTTTTTGATGTGATGGTGCACTTGTCAATTCATTTAATCGATGATGCAATCCTAAGAGGTCCAGTTCAATATGGATGGATGTACCCTGTAGAACGTAGGTTGCTGACCTTGAAACGCTTTGTGAGGAACATGGCAAGGCCCGAGGGATCCATTGCAGAGGCATATGTCGCAAATGAGTGCTTGACTGCTTGCTCAAGGTATTTTGATGATGTTGACACCAGGCACAATCGTGAGGGCAGGAACCGAGAGTGTGTTCCTGTGAGTACAGGTGGTGGTTTATCCATCTTCCAGCATAGAGGAAATGTGTTGGGGGCACCGAGGATTACATATGATGAGAAGGATTATGATAGGATGGTTTGGTATGTCCTCAACAATACTACGGAGGTTGAGCCATTTATAGAGTATGTCCTTCAATGCACCTATTTTAACTTGTCTCATAAAATTTTAGCTCAAATGGGAATTGTGTATCAATGCACCTATTTTAACTTGTCTCTCATAAAATTTTAGCTCAAATGGGAATTGTGTATCTGTTTGCAGGATTTACACGAATGAGTTACATCCTGCTAGCATAAGTGATGTTCAAGGGAACCTTGCTAAGGAATTTCCAGGGTGGTTTAGGAAACATGTGAGTAATTATTTAATTATTTTCAGTTTTGGCTGTGAAATAATGTCATTGTTTTAGAATTTTCTACTTAGCAAATCTTGGTAATGTATAATTTTTTTAATGCAGCTTGCTACCCGAAGATTTGTGGATGGAGAAGAAATCAATGAAGACCTATATGCATTGGCAAGTCTACCAGATCTTAGACTTCGTATATTTTCAGGATGCATTGTTGATGGAGTCCGATATCACACCGTGGACCGTGAGAGCAATAGAAGAACACAGAATAGTGAAGTCATGGTTGAGGGGACACATAATGGAGAAGATATAGACTTTTATGGTCAGTTGAAAGAAGTAATACAGTTAGATTACAACTCTGATGCCAACAAACAAAGGACAGTGATGTTTTTCTAGTGTGATTGGTTTGATACCTGTAGCAAGAAATCTAGGATGAAGAATGATGGATATTTCAAAAACATCAACCATGGCAGTTGTTGGTACAAGGATGATGCTTTCATCCTTGCAACACAGGCAACAAAGGTTTTCTACTTGGATGATATGAAGCATGGTGCACCCTGGAAAGTTGTTCAAAAGTTTTCGCATCGGCACTTGTGGGATGTGAATGAAGAGGAGAATGATGAGAGGCAAGAGGGATGTGTTGATCTGACATACCAAGATGATGAGCAGGAAATATCTCGAGTTGCTGCTCATGAAGGATCTTTGCTTGATGAACCAGTCAACGAAGAAGACGGGAGCTGTGTAGATACATCCCTAGTTGATCAAATTCGTAGGCAACGGGAATTGGAAGTTGAGGACAACGATGACATGTACGATGATGTTGATGATACCTTAGGGCAGTATGACAGTGAAAATGAAGGTCCATTTATCATCCCTGATGATGGTGAGTATAGTGATGTCGAGTGATTGAGATCTGTGAATCTCAGCTGTTGAACTTGTATTTTTTTTTTGTTGTGATGAAACAAAGATGCTGAACCTGTTGCTCTGTTGCACAGAGGTTGTTCCAATCGGTGAGATGATCCGTGAAATTCTTCCAGTTAGGTAGCTGGAATGTTTGATTCCTGCATGTTCTAGTCTGTGAAATTGTTCCAGTTTGTATAGTGTGCAATGTCGGTTATGCAATTGTTCCAGTCTTCGTTAATTTTCATCCCTGTTATGCACTTTGGCACTATTGTGCAATTGGGAGAAGGGATACTAGAAGGCTAAGACTAAACAGCGTACCCCTTCTGATGTATAAAGGCGTGCCACCCAATAATTACAAATCGACTAAGCCTTATATCGTAAGTATCTTCTCATCCTAGTGGTTAGACACCACTGGCTCCAGTGGTTGATCTTGAGTTCAACCTCGAGCAGGGTCAAATATTTTGCCTTTTTTTTTGGTTTTTCAACTATCATCAAATTCAAATTTACCTACAAATTTTATAAAAACATTTAATATTTCAAAAACCTTACTCGAAAGCTAACTAGGATTCATTTATATTATATTCTTCTATCTAAAATCCGACGAAAGATTTGTAGCTTCGTCTTCTATCTAAAGCTATGGGCTTGATGGGCGAATGAAGATGTCTTTTGGCGAGCGAAAGAGGCCTTTCATCCGATGAAAGACACATTTCGCTGGGCTAAAGCAGTGAGCCTGACGAGCCAATGGAAGACGCCTTTCGTCGGGCGAAAGAGGGCCTTCCGTCCCTATGTTATCGTTTCTAATGTTCCGCGCTGTTTCTAATGTTATCGTTTCAGCAAATCATTTCTCTACAGTTGGGATCTCGGTACGTCATGACCATGGAGGTGGAGCGTGCATGGCCGAAAAGTATGATGTACTAGGAGAATTCGGGGTCTAAGAGGGGCTTATAACCCAAGTATCACCTCTACTACAATGAAGTACATAAAAAACTATATTAAACACCCACTAGTGTAAACAAAGTAATTTATTCTGTATCTCAATAAGTATTGGATTTTTCTTTGATTTCAAATCACGTTTTTTCCCAACTTACAAAATTGTAAGCACCCGCAAATGTATGAATAGTGTCTTTAAAAATTGATATATGTCCAAAAAATAGTAGAAATTAAATTGAGAAGATCTCTCTCAAAAAAAAAGTAAAAATGAATACTGTTTCCCGCCGACCGTGCGAGCCAAACCTGCGGAGCGCGCCAATATTTTTATGGAGAAAGTCACTCTTGCCCCTACCATCTATGCCACCGCCTCAACTCAGGTGAGGGTATTTTTGCACGAAGCCAACACTACATACAAGCATATATATACGAAGATAACCCTAGAATCGCTCCCCAGTCACAAATTTCAGCCACTCTCGACCGGCGGCCGCCACTCCCCCCACCTTCTAGATCCAGACGGTGGACTGCGCACCCTCGAGTGGTTGCAGGCCGCTGCAACGAGAAGGAAGATGGCTCCGGGGAAGAGGACGGCCAGAACATCAACGGAGGTCCCAGGTACTTCTCGGATCTTCGTCCTTAGGGTTACGGTGGTTGCACGCGCTCTGGATAGGATCTTCATCCTTAGGGTAATGGCTTAGGTTTTTGGTTCTGGATATATAGGATCTTCAGCCCCAACCGCCCTAGTTGTTGCACCTGCGAGTCGCGTCAGCCCCACCCCCACTCGAGTCGTGAGCACCTAGCTTCGCACGCAGAACTCGCGTGCGTGTCGCTTCCGGTACTTGGCCCAAGAACCAACCAGGCAACCACATCATACTATGGAGTTCAAGAACCAGTCATAGACTACGGAGCTCCAAGAACCATTGCCCAGGTCTATGGCACTGGCAGCACCTCCGTTCCTGTGAACCTACCCTTTGATTGTTGTTTATGCCCTTGTCCAACTTGTATTTTTTATCTTGTGCGTACTTCTTTTGCTGATGTTTGTGTTGATGCGATGTGCCATGTGTGCCTCATCCACTCTAAGGCTGCGTTTGGCTGGCTGGACAGCAAGCTGCTGCAGCTGCAGCTGGCTGTTTTTCCACTCATAAATTACTGTAGCTACATACCAGCTCCAGCCAGCCGAGCGGAGCCTAAATGTCATGCCATGGACTGATTTCAGGCTAGAGCGACACCACTTTGTTAGTGCAGATATGTCAGGGATCATGCACCCTATTGTTTGATCGATGAAATGCCACACCAAGAGTGTCTATCGACATAATTCAGGATATGAGCAATACAAATAGATAATAGCATGGCTGTCAGGCCTCCAGTATTCATTTCAATTGAGATGACATAGCTGTCAGCCTGTCACACTAGGGGTGTTTTGAAATCATGTTGACTGATACAATGTTGTTCCTCCTGTATTGGTACTGAACTTGCACTTTCTCTTATTTCACTTGTATTTATATGCCACTAAATCCAATGTATTCACAGAAGCTCTATTAACTGAGATCGAGAAGCAGAGGGCCCGGAATATGATGAGGATCAACCAGAGGATGCAGCAGTTGGGTGTCAAAAGACTAGCAGAAATCGTTCACCAGTCCTATGCTAGGAACAAAAGTAAAAGCAGGAAGAATCAGGGCCAGCTTAGTGAAAGCACTGAATTTGAGGTACCAATTCTTCTACTAAACAACATGTTTGCCATTTTTGATGATATCTCTCAATATCTTATTGTGCCATGTCTCTGTTTGCTTTTTAAGGCTAAGGCACCCCCTGCAGTTACAAGAGTTGCAGCATCCAAGAGGGTGCATGCACCTGCCATTTTGGAACAAAGAAGGTGCACTAGGCTGAGTGTCGTGAAAGAAAAAGAAGCAGTTGCCCTAAGCCTGGTTGAAGCAACAGAGGTGCCACCACCATTAGCAGATTTTACTTTAATACAGAATGAGGAAGGGATGGACATTGCTGAAGAAGGCAAGTACCTTCGACTATTTATTTCAATTTCAATTTATGTGTTTTGATTCATTCGTAATATTTGCATGATTCTTATTATTGACAATAAGGTTTTTGAAATGTATTATTTAGGCACCCTAACTGATACGGGGTCGCCCGATCTTCTCGACGTAGGATCAAGATACTCACGTGGAACTGATGAATCGTAGTGATCCCCCGTTGCCAATGCAAGAGTTAGCACTCTATAATTCGCCCAATCACACGTGTTGAACTTCACGACCACCAGATGAAGTTCTATCGCGCTCCCAATTCCCAGCGGAAAGGTTGAACGATCTTGATTTTTGACTAACTCTCAATTCCTTCAATGTTGTTTGGACAACAGAAAGAACAAGAGTATTTTTAATATCAAAAGTGGTTCCCTTTACAATGGGAGTCTACCCCTCAATATATAGTCTCAGCCCAAGGCTATTCAACACTAAACTCCCCATGTGGTACTATTCACGCGCACTGTAGCACGGGTACTGTTCATGGGCCGTACGGTACTGTTCACGGGCCACAAGCACTATTTATGGGCTGATCATTGTTCATGATGTGGACTTATGCTTCCTTGGATGACGGCCACATATCCTTGATCTCCATCCATCGCTGACTCTTCAAACCTGAGCACAAGTAAAACATTGTTTTTAGGTAGTATAAAATTCTCATTAAAATTAATGACATATTCATTAAGGAGTAGGTTCACCTGAGATTGTAGTTTCTTGGCTCGTGCTCTTGTTATTGGTCCTGTTATTGAAGTCTCATTACTAGCTTTGACATTACTAGCGATGTCCTCATCACTAACTGCAAGTACACAAGTGGAGCAACGCGGAGCAAGTATGGGCATAGAACTGGATAGCATAACCAGAGGCTTGGGGACTAGGATACCCGTTGTTATAAAAGAAGGGATAAGAAGGCCTGAGGCACCTATGCAAGCTGCAAAACTGGCTTCTGAGGGTGGGATCGTACTCAGGCAGCATGTACCCATATATACAAGTTGGAAAGAATACAAGAAAGACGAAAAGCAATTGGAAAACTTCGTTGGCAAACTAACTGTAAGATACTTTTACTAGTTCAATCTATGCTAATTCTATCCCTTGCATTTTTTAAAATACTAATGTTATGCTATTCAATGTGTAGATAAAATTCAGCATGAGGGGTGAAAAGGAGGATGTAACTTCTGCGTGTGCTGACATGCTAAAGGGTGGAACACGCCAAATGAGGTATAGGCTCAAGAAGCAGTACTTCGATGGGGTACCGGCCAATCAAGTTGTGACTACCTCGCCATGCTCATCTATGACTAATGAACAATGGAAAAAATTGGTAGACATGTGGTTAGACCCAAAACACAAGGTATGGTTCATCTGAGGGTGATATGTTGATGTTACTGTGCTGCTGCAATATTGTTTTCATGCTTGTGCAACGTTCTCAAGATATTCCTATATGCAATTTTCATATTTGAGGATGATTCTAGGATTAGTTTTTATTTGTGCTAAGGATTTGGGAATGATTTGGATATGAGCAGCCACTGCTACTGTTTATTTCTGAAAAGCTATAAGCTGTCATATTTAGGGATGTAGGTCTATTTTTCAGAGAGTTAAGATTCAGTGCTTGCAATATTCTTTTCATGCTTGTGCAACGTGCTCAAGATATTCCCATATGCAATTTTCATATTTGAGGATGATTCTAGGATTAGTTTTTATTTGTGCTAAGGATCTGAAAATGATTTGGATATGAGCAGCTCCTACTCCTTTTTTTCTGTAATGCTATAGGAGCTAAGCTGTCATATACTTAGGGCTCTAGGTATTTTTTTCAGAGTTAAGATTCAATGCTATAGATCTATTTTTCAGAGAGTTAAGATTCAGTGGTCTACTTCACAACATAGTTTCCTGTCTACGTATGCTGTTACTATTTTTGATTAGTTGTTCTATTACTTACAATTGTTTCATGTCTAGGAAAAATGTGCAAAGAGCAAGCTGAACCGTGAAAAGGTTAAGTTTCAGCAGTGTACTGGATCTAGGTCTTATATTGCAGCAGCTTATGTAGCGGTAAGAAAATAAACCTATCATGTCATGTGGTTGTATTACATGTTTGTCTCACTTGTGTATTTTACATGTGCATTGTATGTTGTGAATATTTCAGAAGCAAGAAAAATACCATAATATGGAGCCCACTACAATTGATCTCTTCAAGTTGACGCATTGTAGCAAAACTAAGGGATTTAGTGATGAGGCCAAGAAAGCTACAGTATGTACCCTTCTCTTTTTTTGTAGTACACTTCATAATGAGAACTATATAATTAAATACAAATCTGACAAATCATTTCTTGGTAGGATGATATGGAAGCCATTTTGACAAAATGACTACAAGAAGGGGAGCAGGAAAAGACTTTCACAGAGATTGTTGCTCAAGTGTTGCCAAAGTCAAGCACATTCCTTCGTAATGTGGGACTTCAGCAGCCTGTTGCTGCTCCAAAATCTCCAAAATCTGATACACCACTTGTGCTAGAGCTACAAGCTCAATTGGAGGCTGAGAAGGAAGAATTTGTAGGACTTCGCCAAAAGCTACTGAGGTTGGAAGCCCAGACAGAAGAATCTGAGGCAAAAGCTCAGAAACAAGCTGAGGAGATTGATATCCTGAAGAAGGCAACAGCTGATACTCAGAACCTAATTTGGCAGATGATAACATTTGGACAAATTCAGGTCACTCAGCAGACCACTCCTCCTTGACTTGGCTGAACTTAGGTACACATCATATTCGATGACTTCTATTAGTCTGTAAATTGAAAGCTGGTACATGCTGGTATAATATAGTAGTAATCTGGATGGTGGATGAGGCTCTTATAGTGATCCCATTTTGCACAATAGTATGCAGACACAAAGTAATTATTTCCATTTCCTGAAATAAATAAATTGTTGATATCAAGCTGTAGGTAGGCGCTAGCTTGCTTGTCATGTTGGACTGCTAGCTTGTTGTAGTACCATCTAATCTGCTAGCAGTGTGCTGCACTTTTACAGAAAATCTTATAAAAGTTTTGTACTCAGCCAATTCTAGTAGATACATTCTTTGCCATGTGCTTAGATATTCATGAGTTGGACTTTGACTGCTGGATTTTAGTTTCTAATAGCACATGGACTTTGATCCTTGGTGGAAATTATATAGTAGTGTTAAATTCTGTCAAAGTTTTCCGTAGGTTGGACCCATTTTGGCGATATGTTAACTGTGACCAGAATTTGGCGTGGCTGTTGTTTTTGGCGTGAATGGAGTGTCGCTGCTGATGCTGCTGTTTTTTTGGATGACTGCAACTTCTGTTCTGGAACAATGCTTGTGTTGGTTAATTTTGTGATGAATGCCCGTTTTTGCCCTGTTGCTGTACCAGCCTCTGCTGCGTTGACAGCCAGCAGCATCTATACAAGCAACTGATCTGGTGGTTATCTGTTAGTGAAGTTCGGTGGATGTATGTATATTAGGCTGTGGTTTTTATTTTGATGGATGTATGTTGGTGAACCATTGGTGAACTTCCTATTGATGTATGTTGGTTTCTATTTGGTCATCTGTAGGTGAACTTCTGTATTACTGTTAGTGAAGTGAATGATTAATTATGGATTAAATGATCTCTATGGTTATCTAATTATTTGTGATAGTTATTTTTATGGGCTTAGGCTGTAATCCAATTTGATAAAAAAATCTTAAAAGGCTGAAAGCATTTGGCCCAAAAAAATGCATCCAG
The DNA here is from genome assembly GCA_008326285.1 of Oryza officinalis. NCBI lineage: Eukaryota > Viridiplantae > Streptophyta > Magnoliopsida > Poales > Poaceae > Oryza > Oryza officinalis. The sequence goes on along the minus strand of BDMV01000001.1, from coordinate 17,054,802 downwards.
CACCTGAGCCAAAACATGTGGCCGCCCATCAAGTGGGCCAAAACATGGCCGCCCAGCAACTGGGCCAAAAGTTGGCTGCCTAGCAACTGGGCCAATTGTGCTCATTAAAACTAAAATTGTAAAAATCAGTTCATGGGCTTAACTGGGCCAAATTTGTTTTATACATTTTTTTTGTCATACAGCCCCTGCCACGTCAAGTGCCACGTCATGTGCCACGTCATCTCTATAGACACTTGTCATCATCTCATCTAACATATTATGACAAATATAGTGACCAAAAACATGGTCATAACCTGGTGACGAACCTACAGTTGTCACTAAGATTAATGACAATTGGGTCTATTAGTCACAGAAGGGGGATTATGACCCACCTTCTATGACCACAGCCATATTGTCACGAGTGTGTCACAGAAGGGGTACAATGACAAGAAAAAGGCTATAATTGTCATAAGCAGTTGGTCATAGAAGGCCCCCTCTCTTGTAGTGTTTGTCCTTACTTTGATTGCAAGAATCATAAGATGTGAAAAGATCCGAAGGTAATTTTGGGGCACATAGTTGAGCGTGGATTTAAAAAAGATCACACGGTTTGGACATATCACGGGGAAGTCGCCGCTCATGAAGCGAGTCCTGATATTTGCTTCGATGAGGCAGAAAATTTTATTATTGAGGACATGTCCCATGAATTGATGGATGATTTTGGTGGCTCTGGTATTGATGATATAGAGGTTGATATTGATATTGAGGATATGTTGCGTCACACTGAACCAGAGATGCTAAGTGATACAGCGTGAGGGTTAGACAATTGGGAGACATTGCAGAAATCAGTGAAAGATCTTTTGTACGAGCAATCCATGGGATGTAACATGGATTATGCAGTGTTGCGGTCGGTGCTAGAACTTCTCAGATTGAAGGCTGGGCACAAATGGTCTGATACTAGTTTCAATGATTTGATGGGTCTCGTGAGAGCTATGCTTCCTAAGCCTAACATGTTGGCATCCAATACCTATCAAGTGAAGAAACTGATATGCCCATTATCTCTCGGTGTTGAAAAGATCTATGCATGTATTAATTACTGCATACTATACCGCAAAGAATACGCAGACTTGGACAAGTGTCCAACCTGTGGGGCGAGTAGGTACAAAACGGGTAACAGAGCCACTGATAGTGACGTTGCTGAAGCAGATTTATTGGTGGAACCAGGTAAAAAGATTCCGGCCATGGTGATATGGTACTTGCTAGTGAAAGATCGCATGAAACAACTGTTCTCAAACCCTACCGATGCCGAGTTGATGAGATGGCATCAAGAGGGTTGGAAGACAGATGGTATGATTCGACACCCCACCGATGCTCGACATTGAAAGAACTTTGATTCAATACACCCAGAGTGTGCTAAGGATCCGAGAAATGTAAGGTTTACGTTGAGCACGGACGGAATGAATCCATTCGGTGACCTAAGCAGCTCGCACAACACTTGGCAAGTTGTACTCACCATGTACAACTTTCCTACATGGATATGTCAGAAGCGAAAGTACATTATGTTGACTATCCTTATACAAGGGCCAAAACAACCTGGCATCGACATATATGTGTTTCTTGAACCTTTGATGGAGGATATGCAAAAAATGTGGGAAGAAGGGTTACGAGTGTGTGATGAATACCGCCAGGAGTACTTTACTCTGCGTGCTATCATATTCGTTACCATCAATGATCTACATGCAAACTTTTCCCTCTCAGGGCAGATTAAAGAAAAGACTGGATGTCTTATCTGTCTAGACGACATGTCCTATATCTACCTGACATCCTCAAGCAAGTTAGTTTACATGCGTCATCGTCGCTTCTTACAATAGAAGCATAAGTATCATGCGATGGCTACATTATTCGATAGAACTGTGGAGAATGGTTCTACCCTGCAACACGAAGTGGTTCTACGGTTTTTAAGATGACAAAGAGTATTAAGGTCATGTCCGGTAAGGAAAAGAAAAAGGCAGGCAAGAGGAATCATTCAGTGGTGGAAAATACGTTGCCTTTCAAGAAACACTCAATATTTTTCAAGTACTTGTCGTACTAGAAAGACCTAGAGATTTGTCATGCTATTGATGTAATGCACCTTGAGAAGAATGTGTTCGACAACACCATCGGTACTTTATTGGACATCCCTAGTAAGACAAAGGATGGACTGAAGTCCCATAACAACTTGGTGAATTTGGACAAAAGAAAAGATCTCCACCCGAAAGAGTTGGCAAATGGTAAGATTGAGATTCCACCGGCATGTTACTCAATGACCCCAGAAGAGAAAAAGACTTTCTGTAGATGTTTGCATGGTTTGAAAGTGCCTACTGGTTTCTCATTGAATATCAGGAAGCTAGTATCAATAAAAGATTTGATCATCTCTGGGTACAATGCTCACGACTGTCATAAGATGCTAACGGTATTTCTCCCTATCGCTATAAGGGTGGTCAAGCCAGTTCACACTAAGGTAGTGATAACAAAGTTGTGCTACTTTTTTAATCGGATTTCATAGAAGGTTTTTAATCCCGAAGAATTAGGACCCCTTCAGGCATTCGCAATCGAGACAACTTGCCAGCAAGAGATGTTTTTTTCCTCAATCGTACTGGGATATGATGGAGCATCTCATTGTTCACATCGTCCCTCAGATTATTGAACTTTGTCCTCTATACCTGCATCAAATGTATGCGTACGATCAACTCACAGTAGCATTAGGCACCCCCGAACATTCCGGACAAGTCAAAGGTGTATCGTTAAGGATAAGTTGGAAGGAAGGGTTTCCAGAGGAAGCCAAGAGTTATAAGAAACGAGACAGGTACAAAGAGAAGTTGAAAGAAAAAATAGCCGCACAAGTGAAGCAACATTTCTACTCTCTGGCGACATAGAATCTCTAGGCCTTCCCAAACATATTTCCTATATCCCAACAGTGTGATGAAGCGCCCCAAAAAGCAGTTCAAATGCCGAGCAGTGTCGGGTCAGTTGAAACAACGCCTTATGCAGTTGAACTTATCACCAGTCCAACACTGTGTAGCCTCATCGTCCCGATAGGTAGAGCTAGGAAGACAAAGGAAGTTGGAACTGAATTAGCGATACTAGGCCGCTAGTTCCATAACACTCCAATTCTGGACGAGTACGCAAGAGTGTAAGTGGCCAAGGTCCATGCGGAGCATACCTCATTGGAGCTAGATATCCCAGCACTGGAAGGGATAGAACTGCTCAGAGATGTAGTAAACCAATTCATATTGTGGCATCATCGAGATATCATCCTAGCCAGACATCCACCATCAACCCCAGCTCCATCGGCACTGAAAACTGTTGTTGTTGCTCCTACACCGCCTTCCCTGCCAGGACCTTCTTCTCCGCCTGATTCCCCACCTCTTGCGTCCCCATCAAAGTGGCCAAATTCCCCACATCCTGCCTCCTCACCACCTCCGTCTCCTACTAAAGTCCCCACTGAACCATTTGTATAAAAAAGTGATCCTATTCATTAGTCTTCGTCTACACCACAATCAACTCTCACGCAATCTGTTCCACCTCCCAGAAAGTCACAAGTCTCCCAACTCCTACTAACCTTGAACCTCGTCGGCTCATCCAAAGATGGTATCCACGTACGATCCAAAAGAAATGGCCATATACGAAGAAAGGTTAGTGTTTTCAGCCTTCAGGGGGAGAGGTCCGACAGACATGATGAATGAAGAATCTCATCAGTTGTCGGATTTGCAAAAGTCAGTAAAAAGTCACATGGAAGAGATGCAACACTGGACATCCGAAGACGTGCCAGAAGAGTACGAATATCATAAGCCGTTCTTACCATGGCACATCATGGAAAATCTACCATGGGAGATGAGGTTGATGCATGATTGGTACATGTAAGCATCTAGAAAGGGTCTCGGGTTCATTAGTGTGAAGGTCCCGGATAACGCTTTCATCAGTGGACCGAATGGGATGCTTGTTATCGATTTCGATGACCTTCATACATTTTTCAAGCTCGGTAAAATGGACATCAATCTCGTTGCTGCGTTTTGCCTGTAAGTGCTTTACAATTTATGATGTAAATGAATTCATCAAATAAACTTATGTTTGATTAATTAGCTGCTGCATTCCTTAGGATGCAATTTCATGATGGTGAAAGGGCCTGCAAACCAATAGGGTACATAAACCCAACAAGGGTTTGCCAGATGGAACACACTATTGAACTTCATGCGAATGCTCTAGAGCTCAAAGATAAGGATCCAGAGGAACAAAAAGTTTTTATCAAGGCTTTGCAAAAGCAAAAGAGAATCCATGTAGCAACCTACTTGGGGAAAGCAATGCTCTTACACCAAGACAAGAATGTCATAATGGTCCCTTACGCTCTGACGTAAGCATCTCTTCCGTTCTACTAGTTTTTTTACTCCAATGTCACCTGTAATTAATATGTCTTCTTTGCAGCGACCACTATATATTATTTCTAGTATATCCGAGGGACCACTTGGTCGTAGTGCTTGATTCGGCACACTACGAGGAGAAGACATTCATGGAGTTCCTCGTTTTATTGAATTTGTAAGTAGTACCATACACCCCACGAATAACTATTTGCTCTTATGCACTTAAAATTGACACAAACAATTATTTTGTCTACATAGAGCACATAGATATTACGTAAGCCATGGCGGGCCAATCAAGAATGCCAATAAGACAAAGCTTCTCGTGAAGACACGCTGGCCAGTAATAATGACATGTCCGCAGTTAACACAATTTGTTGTACTTGTTAGTTTCAAATATTGACGTATACAACTTTTTGCACATAGTGTTTCAAGCAACCGTCAGGCACTAACTTATGTGGGTATTACGTGTGCGAGATGCTTAGAATCAACAGGAGATACATGACATTTTTTTTGAAGAAGTAAGTCCAGAGAATGTCTTTTACACGCAAAGATTTTGTATAATTTCATTTCCTAACTTTCAATATGTCTTCTCTTTTAAACAGATTCCGTCCATTCCAATTGTAGCAAACCGGTTCAACAAAAAAACCATTCTAAACTTGTGCGCATATCTTTGCCGCTTCATCCGCGGCGATTGCTGCAACCACTTAGAGGAATTCTACGATCCTGAGAGCCAACTTGCATTAGAGGAAACATTCAAACCTCTAACAGAGTGGGAGAAACAATATTTGTGAAGAAACAATTTAGTGTGATAAATAATTTTTTGTTTCTAAATATTGTAAAATGCGAGACAAAAAATGATATATATATATATATATATATATATATTTGTATATATATGTCTATTATAACTTTTATGATAATATTTATGTTCACTTGTAGTAACTTATATATTTATGTCACAATATGATTTGTTAATATGTGCGGCTATCTAGTACGCGTACCATTCGAAAATTCGATTATTAAGATCAATAGGGGACAACATCTTCCCAAGCGGCTTACATATAGCTACATGGGAAGATCCAACTTCGCGTGCGGTTGACTTAACGTGGTCGCACGGGATAATCGATTATCGCGTGCGGTCGCTTTAAGTCGACCGCACGTGAAGTTGGATCTACCCGTGCGGTTGGACAGCCCGCACGCGAAGATGGTGATCTTCGCAGACCTTCTCGGGCAGGCAAGACGGCCTTCCGTACGGGAAGATGCCTTTCGGCCGGCCTGAAAAAATGATTTCTGTGCTAGTGGAGTCGACTACGAAAGACGGAAGAGAATGCTGACGTGGACGCGATGCATGTTAATGGAACTTGTTCAGTGAAATTAACCATGGTAGATTTGGTCTGAAGGGCCAAATTAAATTCCTCAAGTTCCTCAGTGTACGTACTGGATCAGTACAACTCGTCGCATCTTCCATTCGCTACCACCGGTTAGTTCGTTTTGTGGGTCGTCCATAGTGTTAAGGGAAAAAAAGGACTTCAACCTAGATGTCAGGTCCTATCATAAGTTACTCAACCGACTATCAATTTATATTTTTTTCTATGAAGTAGTGAATCTAAGCAGTGGCGGTGTCAAAAAATCTTTAAGAACACGGCTAAACTTATGCATCTTGTAACTTCAAAATTTTTACTCAATTTTAAGAGAATGTAATAGGAATTTAGGAGACAAATCTAGGGCTTAAGGTCTTGCTGCTTTAGGCTTGTCTCCCTCTCAATCTAAGTATACTCTTCAGCTTTCGATAAAAGCTGGTCTTTTATCCTTCTGTCTAGAAAAATCCAAATGTACTCATTGAAATAAATTAAATGATCAAGAATATTATTAATTATATAAAATGAGGTATACTCTGTGCTCAGTTTATGTTTTCTCTACGAAGTTAATGCATGGACCTACATGTTAGATGATCGAGAATATATATTTCTTCCTCCGGTCAGTTTTAGTGTCGTTTCCGATAGCCAAAAGGAACTATGCGAATGTCATTTTAGATGTCCGAGACAACAAATATTTGCGTCCGGAGGGAGTATCGGTGATGAAACATGTTGCCGTTGCTCTTGCAAGAGTTAATATTTATTCAATTAACTTGTGAACGAAGGAGCCCTAAATTTCTTTTATCTTAACAAATATCATGCGCGGGGCACAGAATCCACTTGACAGACAATATAACATTACTGAACCTTTACGACAGAACAAGAACAATAAGGGGAAAGCAGCAGCACTGATGACAAGCTTGCTTCTGCAAAACTCATCCAGGACTTTGTTTAACCGGACATGTTAACTTTTAGCTTTTATGCAAAACTTAGGTTGATCGGTTACTATACATCTCGATCACTCAACAAAAGTAATTAATTGAGCAAGCAGTATGCTGCAAATCCTGGCAAACCATCATGTTAATTTGCAACCTTGTGCTTAGGTCATTAATTTACTCCAAACCAATTAATTAGTAACTACAAAAATTTGGCATGCCATCTTGAATTTTTGTTCTCTTCTTGGAAAATAAGAATTGGCCAAGAGCTTGCAACTAATTAACTCCTCCTGCGCAATGTTGAATTCCCGGTTCCAATACTTCCAGGCTTGCTAGATGTGGTCTGAGCTTCTCCAATACATGGTCGATCGATGTCATCATCATATTAATGCTTCTCTTCAATAAAATTGTGGACGTACCATAGTCCATAGTCGCATGAAAATGAAGCGCGGTGCCTCCTTTGACCAACCGTACGTCTATAGTTTCGTATTCACACATATTGATAAAGACAGACTTGCTTGACTCCTCACTATATGCGAAGTTAGATTACCGACTCTATTATATATGGGTGTCATTTAATTAAGTTTATATGATAATGATAGTAGCAAATGGAGAACACATAATTTAGGGAGTGCATATGGGCCAAGTGACTGATTTTTTGAGTTTTGTCAGTCGATCTCTCCACACTACCGATCTGCATCCAATGGACAAAAGGAGAGAGAGAACCAGAAGATAAGTCTTATGGACCCCGCCTTCCCTTCTTAATAGATTTTGAACCCGTGGGCTTTGGGCTTGGATTCTTTTGGGCTGAGTGCATGGGTTTGTTTTTTGCGCACTGCAGGTTTCATTTGTGCGCTTCCAGACTTTCTGTGGTCCGTAGTTTGCATATACTTTGGGCTTATTTGGGGGGTTTCGATATTTGTTTTGGGCTATCTATGGGCCGTTAGTTTGAATCTACTTTGGGCTTATTCTTGGGCCTTTTTGTAGAGATCTTTACTAATTATTTATTTGTCCAGTTGATCTTATGTCCCACATCCAATTAGCCCCGCCCCCCCCCCCCCCCCCCGCGCTCTACACACACCTCCTCCCAATCACACACACTGTTCCTTCTACTTCCTGATGATTAACTTGGACATTTTCTCCATTTTGATGCTATGGCACAATAAACACTGCAAATTTCATATAAAGCATATTCATTAACTTCTGAATATATTTTTGGATATACCTTTCAATTGAGAACTGAAGTTAAGAGAAAAAAATATTTATAGAAAAAAAAGGGGATTCATTGCTGGCAAAACACATACATGCAAATATTTGACATAGAAATTGCACATATTTGAATGCAGGATTTTTCCTAACTTGTGGATATTGCACATATTTGAAAATATTGTGTTTTTGTGTGGAGTGCAGGGTATCCAATGTAAGGCTTGCCTAGGGCCTGAAACCACCTACACTATTAACTCTTTTACATTTTTGTCATCTTTTCATAAAAAAAAACGCAAAGTTATTGTGTTCAGGCATTGCATCCTTATAAACTGGTTTCTCTAGCTGCCAACTAATAAGGTAGGACTAAAGTTGCTACGGGCAAGCATCTTGTCCGTAAGTTGGTTTGCTGCTGCTGCTAGCATACTACTACTGCGAATTTTTTTATATTTATTTTTTAAAAGATTTACAAAAATAAATTTCAGATACAAAATTTAACAAAAATATACTCCGCCCGCCCTCCCGTAGGGTTTGACATAAAAATCGCCCTAGGGGAGGATGGGGAAAGTGACGTGGCGACTGCGAAGAGGGGTGCGGCGTGACATTTTTACAGACGGCCCTTTCTCGCCCTAGCATAGGGCGATTTATCCGGGGAGGAGGCCACCTGCAAACTTGCTCGGCTTGCCCCTCCTGGGCGGGGGGCCACTTATAAAATGCCATTCCCCACCTTAGGGAAGGACGATTTTTGCTGCCGCCTATAAAACCCTCCCCTCCTCTTGAAAATTCTTATTTTATTCCTTAAAAATCTAGAAAAAAAGAAAGAGGGGTGAGGGGAGGGTTAAGAAGGAAACGGTGTAGCCTTGCCGGATTGCGGACTCGATTGGAGGTAATTTTTTTCATTACCATTTGAACACATTGCAAGTATGAGTAGGGACAATATTTTAGCTACTTATTCATTAGTATAGAAATTCTATGTTAGTAGTAAAATCCGATGATAGGGATGTAGATCTAGTACATATGTATGTTGTAGTAACTCCTATGACATGTTTAGTTAGTAGGTGTTAGCAATTACGTATAATTTTTTAGCAACATAGTTAACAATTGATAGTTAGTATACATTTAGCAACATAGTTAGCAATTGATAGTTAGTATAAATTAGTTAGCGGTTGATAATTTGTTAGTATTATAATGAGACTTTAATGCATGAACAAATATGTCAAGTAAGCTGATATTCGACTTGTATTACGGTGAAGGCAACGTTAGATATGGTCATAATGGGGTAGATCTGTCTGAGTTCAAGTGTATGGCTAAGAGCATTGATAGAGCTGTCGAAAGGAGTTTTGGGGGTGTATGCAACTGGTTGATGAGAGACTTTAAAATCAATCTACAGACCTATGGCCTTACACTTTATGTTGTGGTTAACTATCAACCCGTAGGTTATATTTGGGAAATTATGCCTATGGATTTTACCAGTACATGGAGAAGATATGTTGAGATGACATGTGAACGTTGTTGGCCACTTTTCATTCTTGTTCAGGTGTATGAGAAGGAGAACACAATGGATGTGGGTATGGGGGAAGACGAGGGACCAAGTATGCCTAGTGATGTGGGAAGTATGGAAGTGGAAGTCACAGAGCAAAGCAATTTTGAACCGAAAGAAACTGGGGTGGAAGAACCCGATGAGGCTGACGAGGGAGAGAGGATTAGTATTGTGGATCTGATGGATATTAAGGATGAGGAGAATCCTCATGTTGGATATGCATCGTCTGACGAGACTAGTCCTATGCCTTCAGATTTTTGCAACGATAATTTTTCTCACCTTGTTATCTCGGAGGGCCATCACATGCCATGGGAGTATAAGGAGAATGAGGTCGTGGTGCTCATTATGCTGAATTGGAACATTTGAAGGAGGCAGTGAAGCATTTTGCTATTTCTCTGCAGAGGGAGTTCATGGTAGAGAAGTCTTGCATAACTGTTCATGAGGTGAGGTGTGTGAAGGAGAGGGAGGGATGTCTATTGACAAAAAATCCGCGTCCAGCTGATAGTGCCAAATCTGCATCGAAGCGAACCGTGTTGACAAACACATGAAGGCTTGGGAGATCTGCTTAGCTCCAGTGCAAGTCTTAAAATTGATAAGATGCGGGCATATCAGTCAATTTGATCCTGTAACTGACAAGATATATAAATTAAATATTGCAGAGCCGATCGGCCAGCAAGCCGACATAGTAGTCTATCCGATGTCAATACCAGTCGATGTTGATATGTTTTTGAGCAATCGGCTATATATCCAATGTAGATTCTGATACTTGAGTAAATAATGATATGAAAACAATCAGCTGATAATAATGTAATAAAATAATAATATAATCCAATAGAAACCAATCGGCCAATAATGATATGATAGAATAAATGCTGATCCAATGGTTAAAGCATATATCGGGTAGAGATCCGATGTCATTAAATCCAAATGATTAGATATTATATGAAGCCTTTGCTGTCATCGGCTAAAACCAACTTGTATGTAATCCTTATAAGCCGATGCAACGTCCAGATAACTCATTGGCTGAAACCCCGATGAAACCCTTATTGGCAATCAAAGAGCAAACTAGTTCTTATATTTCCCAACATGACTTAGTAGGTCAAATCCAATTGAAGCAGCACTAAGTATGAAATGAAGCATAAGGTCTAGACAATCGAGCTTTTGATTGATTTTCAGGGTGATCATCTATTAAATTTAACCAAGATAGTAAAACCATCAAAGAGAAATTTAACACATCGGATAAAATCAACTAACCCTCCGATGAAACATTAGCATGAACCTATCGGCTTAACAAGATTTAGATTATCAACTGCAATCTAGTAGGTTGAACCCAACCAATGCAGCACGAGATTGTATATAATAATCCAATGCTCAATGAGCCGATAAATTTGTCTAATGTGATGGATATAACAAATCTATCTAAAGCATCATTGTGATTGTAGAGAAATATCAGCTAAGACAAAAGATCATACCTAACCGAGATAGTCCCAGCTAAATCGATGCGTCTCTCAATACAATGCTATTAAAGATAGAATTGAAATATCAAGTAGGCAAATATATCAATTGAACCAGAGTGATCCAAGAGGTCGAAGCGATGCAGCCTTGAACAACACCGATGTAGCCGATACATTCACCAGGGCCGACGAAATGTTGGACTTACCCCTTTGCCGGAGATCAGAAGCCGATGCAGCCCGGTGTCAGGTGCCAAGTTCTGTCGGTTAATAAGTAAAAACTTCAAAAAAGAGAGTGACGATGCGCCGAGAGTAGTTGTATTGATCGAGAGATAGATTACAAAGACCCCGGGTGTACATATTTATGGCATCAGGCCAATATGAGTCCTAATTGGACACGACACAAACATTTCTAAAGATAAAAGGAAAAACATAAGTCCTGATCGGACACTAAACACACTTTTCTAAAAATAGAAAGAAAACTAATTGACTCATAGATAATTGTCATGCTGCATCCTCCTCGAATTCAACATCTTTTGGATAAGCTTTCTTTAATTAATTAATTTCCTTAACCGAATCCACCAAAAATTCAACTATTGACGACTTGATATGTCCATCGGCTAATTCTAGGACTCTGAAGCCGATATGATTCCTAAGTCGATGTTAACTTCGAGGCTTACCAAATTTTGACGTTAACACATGCCTCCCAATTTTGGAGTATGAGAACTCATGCTTCAAAATTATCTTCTTTTTGGTCTTGATAACTCCAAAATTGATCCTCCTTTGCTTCTTGCCATCGGCTCTAATATGCCGATACTATCTACATTAGATAAGCCAGGCTGTCAAACTCGTGTCAAAAGAATTTTTCCTTGATAGGTGCTGACAATCCTAGAAATACAAGATCTGCTAGCTGCTCATCACTTAGGCTCAAACTATAACATCGGCTGTGGACATTACGAAATCTTTGAATATATTCCATAGTCGATTCTCCTTCTTGCCGCTCAATAGATATTATATCTGAAAACTTCATTTCATCAATTCCAGTAAAAATATATTTATGAAATTGCTTCTCAAGATTGGCCCATTCTCTGATAAAATTTGATGGTAATGATGAAAACCATGTGAAAACTGATCCAGTCAAAGACAATGAAAAAAATCTAACTTTCAGAGCCTTTTCAGTCGATGCCTCCCCACATTGCGCTAAGAATCGACTGATATGTTCCATTGTAGATATATCATCTTGCCCTGAAAACTTGGAGAAATCTGGAACCTTGTACCGGTGTGGCAATGGAACCCTATCAAACCATTCAGGATATGGCAGATGATACACAAAAGTTTGTTCCTTGGGCTTAAGTCCAAACTGCTCCTCTACTAACTTTGCAATTTTATCGACCAAATAATTGTTATATTGATACTCTTTACCATGGATATATTGATGAAGTTCTTCTGGTCGATATTGAAATGACTCGTCATGCCGATACTGATGTGCTTGCCTCCCGAGCTGATTCTGTTGTTGCCGATGATGATAAAGTTGTTCACCGATTTGCCCCTCGAGCTGAATTAATTCATCAACTTTTTCCTTGATCAAATTCTGCAATGTATTCATCAAAACTCCAGATTGATCAAACAAGGCACGATGAATTGCTTCATCAACTGTATCTTAAAGTGTTTCAACCGTCGGCTTGGGGAATTGAGTCTTCTGAATTGGTCCTTATTGTGTTATGACGAAAGATTGAAGACAACGCTTTTGAAAGTCAACCACAGCTTGCTCCATTTGTTGTCTCTGCTCTTCTGTCAAATTCTCCATTGTGATCAAGATCTTGTCATCGACTTCTTTCTCAGACATCTTGGTATAAAACTCGTGTCCCACAAGATGTGCCAAATCTGTGTTGACGAAAAATCTGCATCTAGCCGATAGTGCCAAATATGCGTTGACGCAAACCGTGTCGACGAACACACGAAGGCCTGGGAGATCTAATTAGCTACAGTGCAGGTCCTAAAATTGATAAGATGGAGGCGTGCCAGTTTAGTTTGATCCTGCAACTGTAAGACATATATATTGAAAATTGCAGAGCCGATTGGCCAGCGAGCCGATATAGTAATTCCAGCCGATGTCAATATCAGCCGATGTCGACATGGTTTTGAGAAATCGGCTATATATCTAATGTAGATTCTGATATTTGAGTAAATAATGATATGAAGAAAATCGGCTAATAATAATGTAATAAAATAATAATATAATCTAATAGAAACCAATCGACCAATAATGATATGATAGAATTAATGCTGATCCGATGGTTAAAGCATACATCGGCTGAAGATCCGATGTCATTAAATCTAAATGATTAAATAATATATGAAGTCTTTGCTGTCATCGGCTAAAACCAACTTGTATGTAATCCTTATAAGCCGATGTAATGTCTAGATAACTCATCGGCTGAAACCCCGATGAAACCCTCATTGGCAATCAAAGAGCAAGCTAGTTCTTATAATTCCAAACACGAATTAGTAGGTCAAACCCAATTGATGCAACACTAAGTATGAAGGGAAGCATACGGTCTAGACAATCGAGTCTTTGATTGATTTTCAGGGTAGTCATGTATTAAAAGTTAACCAAGATAGTAAAACCATCAAAGAGAAATTTAACACATCGAATAAGATCAGGTAACCCTCCAATGAAACATTAGCATGAACTTATCGACTTAACAAGACTTAGATTATCAACAACAATCTAGTAGGTCAAACCCAACCGATGTAGCATGAGATTGTATATAATAATATAATGCTCAATGAGTCGATAAATCTGTCTAATGTGATGGATATAACAAATCTATCTAAAGCATCATTATGATTGTAGAGAAATATCGGCTAAGACAAAATATCAGACCTAGCCGAGACAGTCCTAGCTAAACCGATGCATGTCTAAACACAATGCTATTAAAGATAGAATCGAAATATAAGTAGACAAATATGTGAACCGAACCAGAGCGATCCAAAAGGTCAAAGCGATGCAGCCTTGAACAACACCGATGTAGCCGATACATTCACCAGGGTAGGCAAAACGTTGGACTTATCCCTTCGCCGGAGATCGAAAGCCGATGCAGCCTTGCGTCAAGTGCCAAGTTCCGCTGATTGATAGGTAAAAACCTCAAAAAAGAGGGTGGCGATGCACCGAGTGTAGTTGTATTGATCGAGAGATAGATTACGAAGACCCTGGGTGTACATATTTGTACCCTCAGGTCAATATGAATCCTAATTGGACATGATACAAACATTTCTAAAGATAAAGGGAAAAACATAAGTCCTAATCGGACACTAAACACACTTTCCTAAAAATAAAAAGAAAACTAACTAACTCTGTCGAATTAATAGATAAATTGTCGTGCTGGATCCTCCTCGAAGTCGGCATCTTCTGGATAAGTTTACTTTAATTAATTAATTTCCTTAACCGAATCCACCGAGAATTCAACTGTTAGCGACTTGATATGTTCATCTGATAATTCCAGGACTCTGAAGCCAATACGATTCCTAAGCTGATGATGACTTCGGGGCTTACCAAATTTTGACGTTAACAATGTCTATGGTTGGTTCACGCATACAAGGGTAAATGGAAGGATTATTGGTAGGTCTCAATTGTTACGGAGTATCTGTGCCACTTATAAGGAGTGAAGAAGTACCACCGTAGTATTACATCAGCATTTGTAGCAGGTGAGGTTTATAGCCAAGTTATGAAGAATCTAAACTTTGAGCCAAAGTCAATCATTGGGCACATAGAAGAAAAATACAAGTACATAATCAGTTATGCAAAGGCATGAAGGGCGAAACAGAAGGCTATAGAGACAAAGTTTGGCACGTTTGAAACATCTTATGATAACTTGCTGAGATTGCTAGCAACTATCCAGTTCAAGAACCCAAGCACTTTTTTCGACCTTCAGCACTATCCATCACCTGAGAATGACGAGCGTAATGCAAGTGTTCTACGGAGAGCATTCTTCTGTTTTGCAGCATGCATCTAGGCATTTGTACAATGTAGTCCCATTCTATGCATTTATGGCACATTCCTAAACGGTAAATATAGAGGCCAAATTTTGACAGTCATAGGTATTGATGGGAACAACCAACTTTTACCAGTTGCTTTTGCTTTCGTTGAGAGTGAGAACACTGACAACTGCTATTGGTTCCTAAAACGAGTGAACGAACATGTTGTCAGGGGAAGACCAGATGTTTGCTTGATACATGATTAGCACGTGGGCATGCTGTGGGCTATTGATGATTTGAAGCATGGCAGCTCTGAGTACGGTGCCACCAAGTGGCCTGATGTTAGGAGTACATGGTGTATGAGGCATATGGGTGCTAACATTTACAAACAATTTAGAAATAAGAGTCTGATGGACCTTCTCAAGAGGTTATGTTCACAAAACCAGCAGAAGAAGTTCAATGAGTTGTGGGACAGATTGGATGAGTTGACTGGTAAGCAAATAGATGAGAATAGATCGAAGCCGCAGCCTGATGGTGATGACGCTCCAGAAGCACTTGGTCATCTTATGAGTGATCCACAACGAATGAAGAGGAGAAAAGTATCGAAAATTTCTAAATTTTCTGAGTGGATTGAGAAGAAACCAAAGGAGAAGTGGGCTTTATTGTTTGATAAGGATGGTTCGTGCTACGGTATAATGACCACAAATTTGGTGGTGATATACAATTGGGTCATGCAAAGCCCACGTGCTCTCCTACTTGTTGGCATCGTTCAGTTCATTTTGCATGGCACTTGCAAGTACTTGAGGGATCGGTTCATAGTAGTTGGGCCATCAATGGCAGTGTAACATACCCAAAATTTGACTTTCAAATTTTGCATCTAAAAATGTCGAGAATATTTTTCCTAAATAGTAATACTAATATTTTTCAACTGAAAACCTAGGTGAGTCTAATATGACCAGTTTTAATATACAAATTTGTGAATAATTTAAAACCTTTTTCTTGATAGCTCAAAAGAAGAAAATAAAACACAATGTGTGCATACATTTGCATAGTTTGGATGGTGTAATTTGAGTCCTTTAAAATGTTTTTGAATCTTGGGTGCATTTCATTTTAGTTCTCATGAGCATAATGTGAATCCATCATAATTCATAAATAATAAAAGCACTACACCCGTCATCGCCGTAGGTGCACCTATGCCCAAGTGTCTTGTGATTTAAGCATGGTGAACTGAAAGTAAAGTCTAATCATATTATCTCTGGTTAATTACAAGTCAAAGTATAATTTTACAACCATTTAAATATATATTTATAATAGGAACACTTAAAGGTAGGTGAACTCATTGAATATTTAAAAAATATTGGTGCAATATAAAATCATGGATTAATTCATGTAGATACTATTCAATATATATATCTCACTGGAATTTTGGTATAATTTAATATGTATAATTGATACCTCAAATAATTAGGTCAAAACAGTCAAACTATAAATTATTTTTAAAGCCTAATCGGCAAAATTGATACAAATCTCATATGTGTATTTTGTCACATGAAAATGTATAGAATATATAATTTATTCAAATACTAATATATTTATCATGAATTAATATAATTTTTCTAGATTTTATTTTATAGGTTTTGACCTCCTAAAAATTCAAATCAATTTTGTCTAGACCTAATTTCTTTATTTTCCTGAGAATAAAATATTGTGAATTTTTGTATGAAACCAAAGAAAATGGAATATAGGTATTTTTATCTACCTCCAGAAAAATACACATTAATTTATCATGCACACAAATTAATTTGTGGGAGTATAAAGTTGGGGGAAAGAAATAAATAAGAAAAATCTTTTGTAAATCGCTTGTAAAGTAGTTCACCAAGAATTCTACCCATCTCTCTCACTCTGCCTGTGTTTGCATCAGCCCTGGACCCACCTGTCGGCCTCCTTGTCTAGCTCCAACTCAGTTCAAAGAATCCCACCGCTCAAACTGAGAGAGAGAGATAGAGAGCGAGAGAGGAAGCGGCGCCGATGGTGCTCGACGCGTGTCCATCGCCGTGGCATCCACCGAGCTCACCCATATCATATCCCGGACGTGTCGCCCTTCCATCTACTCCCCTCCAGAGCCGAGCAAGTCGAGAGGGAGAGCTTGCCTCGCCTCCACTCCCCTCCATCTCCATCGTCGGCCGTGGGGACGACGACCATCGCCACCGCCATTGAGCCGCGGTCACCCCTCCTCTTCCTGTGTTCTGTCACCCCCATGAGGTGCCGGTCCCATCTCCTCTAACCCCATCTCATCTCTTGCAGCCATCTCGTCGGAATGCCGCCGTGCCCACAGAAGCGCCAGAGCGCCGCCGCTACGGCATCATCGTTGTCCGGCCATTCTCGACCACCTCAAGCCAAACCGTCGCGCCATCGTCTTCATCGTGATCCTAGGAGGCCACCGACCAAAGGAATCGAACCACGAAGTCTTGGATAAAGAGATCGGCCTCTACTTCCCCAAATTCGGCCGTCGGACTCCATCGCCCAATCCTCCTTCTCCAGTGAGCCCTACTTCGATTCCTCACTCGTGGAGCATCCCTATATGATCCTTGAGCTGTCCTCCTCCTCTTCTTAGCAGATCAAAGGCCGAAGATCGTTGCCGCCGTTGCTTTGCTAGTTCCTACCGCCGCCGGAGTGCTTTTCAAGTCACCGTCATCTTCCAAGCTTCACCAACCCCTTCCAACTCTTTGGTGAGTCTCCAGGAACCCCATAGAACCACATGCATGCACCCTTTCGCACTAAACCGAGCCGAACCTCAACATGCGTCGTCAACCCGAGAGCCATCGCCGCTCGTACTACCGTCGCCATCGATTCCAGCCACCGCAGCTAGCAAAACCACCACCGATGGCTTCACCTTGAACCCCTCTCCATTTTCTCTTTTAGTCGCCCGCCGAGATTGGCCGCCGTTCAACCTTGCCGCCGGTGAGAAGCTCGGCGATGCGCTGCTGCCTCTGCTTCCCAGCCGCCGAGCCACTGACAAGCGGACCCCACTTGATTAGCGCCTAAGAATTCAGCTTAGCAAAGATTTAAAACTTGCAAGGTTTAATTTGTAAAGATCCTTAGTATGACATATGGGACCAAGGACTTATTAGTAATAACTAAAAAACCTCAGGGACTCTTAATGGTATTTGCTTTAGCACGTGCTTATGGACTGTGGGTTAATTCCTGAGAACCCTAAGGACCTTTTTGCATAATTCCAGAGACTGACCTGTGGACCCAAGGATTCATATTTTGGAAATATAAAAGGAAATGGATAAATCTATATCTTTTCAATTGAGAATTATCTCAAACTTGTGAAATTCATATAAAATCAAATATAACTCATTTTGACTTGAAACCAACTTCAGTAGGTTCACAAAATTGTGAACTTTAATGTTGTAAGATAAAATCCTATTCTTACAGTATGATATTTATTTTTAAAATTTTAAATAAGAAATAGTTAACATAGAGCTTGTAAAATTTGTAGAAAATTCATCTATACTCCAAATGGAGTGAACCAAATTTCTATGGAATCAACAAAGTATGAACTTTAATTTAGAAATATAAAATACAATACTTTCTGTAACAGAAACAGTACTAATAATGTATATAGTAAAATGATCGCCACATGTGCAAGTTGATTTCTAAAATTTATAGAAAATTCATACTTGCTCTAAAAATTATGAAATCAATTGTGTTAGTATTAGAAAACAATCCTCTTCATCTCAGTAAGGTTAATTTGATCAAAATCATATATTAAAAATGTTTCACAACAATACATTAGTAAATAATACAATATGTCAATACAAACTTGGGAAATTCGTAAATCACAGATGAAAAGAGATAAAATAGGAATTCTTTTACCTAAATTCATCTTAGGTCAGAACCTATCCATTGTGCACAAATCATGCATTTTGGAGCATTTTAGATTTTCCGCATTATTTGGATGTTTATTCGATTTGTACGTTATGATTATATAGATTGCGAATTCGTTGACGGTGAAGGAGTGGAATTGGTTGTCATATTCATATTAGGGACTTCTACCAGTGAGGCAAGTGCCCTTTTCCTTTGAACACATTGAATCCTATGTTTTATGGGCAAATGATTTGTTTATAACTTTGCATGCGCTATTTGGTAGAAAATTATATTTTGTTGAGAAGATGGTAGTTATAACCCACTTGTTACATGAACCACCTCAATAAATTTCACTCATTGCTGATGGTAACCATAGGACTGATTGGAGTACATTGGTTGTACTCTAATGGGTCTAATTATGCTTTATATGTGCCGTATGCTTAACCATGCTTAGCAATTCGCTAAATAATATTGTAATCACTTTATAAATGAGATTTGGGTATTATTTTACTTCTGGACAGATATGAAAACTATGATTATTTGAGAACTAAAATGGAGTTAAACATGCTTTTAGACTTAGGCGGCAAGTGGTGCACATATGGTGTTAGTTGTGCACCGATAGGGAGAGTGTTCGTCTGGGTTGATTAAGAACCGAACTTTGTGTTGTTCACTATTGTTTACCGTACATCCACATGTGCTATTTATGGGGTGGCCTTAGCTAATTAAGTTACTTAAAGTCTAGCCTTGCATATTGGTAGGCCGGAGTAGAATGAATTAGTCTGAGCGATAATTCATAGGAACTACCCATGTGTGTGTGTTGATTATGATGCTAGCGAATATTACTAGCTGTGTGTGTTCTGTGAGAGGACGGATGGTCCACCTCACAGCATGGGCGTCTAAGTCTATCCAATTCAACAGTATAGTGCCTCGTGGGGGAACGGATGTGTTCGCTGCCACGGCGTTAGGTTTAAGGCGTGGGCCCGCCACCTAACGGTTCTGGGTCATGCCCAGGACGGATTCACACTTGCCGTTGCTGATGCAAGGTTAGGCGTTAAGTAAGGTAAAGGCTACGTTGTGACCTCTAGACCGTATTCAATGTGTAGAGTGTGGTGGTACCGACGGGTACCGGACAACTAGAGCGATTCACATCATGTGGGTAAAGTTGTATAAACTCTACAGAGTCTAAAACTAATCGATTAGCCGTACTCACGGTCATGAGCGACATAGTGAATTGTCATGGGTATAGACTTGTGATTTATAAATGTGTTTATGAAAATGGACTATGGGAAATAGTGAAGTGTGTTGAGTTTTGATGATTATAATGATGAGTTTGCCCGGTGTGGGCTGATATTGTGATGTATTGCTTGCTGCCATGGATGGCATAAGAATGATATTATGATGATGGTTATGACGCTATTAAGTTACTATTATGATATTATGCCATGCTATTTATTTTATACATTCACAGAGATTTATCTAACTACGTTGTAAATGTTTGTGAACTAAAATTAGCTTTATGCTGAAAACCTCGACTATATATATAAGCCTTTCTTTGATTATAGCCTTCATGTATGTAGGGTTGATTGTGCGCTTGCCAGTACATTAACATGATTAATGTACTGACTCTTGCCTTGTGTATATGTTGTTTGTTTAGAATTTGTTGCAGGTAGTTGAGTGTTTCGGGAATCGTTGTTTCATCAGGACTGGTCCTATCTAGGGGTTTACCTCTAGTCGGTTGCTTGTGGGAATTTTGGGCAGACATGCTTCCAAAGGACATTGATTACTTAGCCGGATGGCTATACGTAAGTAACTTTATTATTTGTATCTAGTTATATCTAAGTCATCCTTCATGTAGTTGAGTTAATATCATGGCTTAGATGAAAGTGCAAAGCTAGCATCTTCCTGGGGCTAGCTGAGCATGAGTATGAATATTGAGCAATTGAGATGTTGTAGAGCTCTAGCGATTTGAGTCAAGTCTCCTGGGATGTGTAACACATTTGGTCGCCACCTTCGAGTGGTTTGACGGGCATGTCTTAGGCTGAAGTTGACTGGCACGCTGAGTCCCATCAATATCTCCTTTGCTCATTATTCGGCATCGCAGAGTTCATATCGAATAGTGTTATGTTGTGGTCATGGACACATTGATGTTTGAGTGGCTATTTATGCGTGTATGGATCCCACTCAGCCGAAATCATGTGGTGATCACAAATGACACTGGACGGTATAAATTCGATGTGCTCGACAGGCAGACAATAGTTTGATATATGCCGACAAGATAAAGAAGTATATTGATGAGGGTATAAAGAAGGCCCGGAATCATCGAGCAATGACACATGGTATGGCGGAGCATAGGTATGAAGTTCAGTGTAGGGACAGATAAAGGCGTGGTACCAACTGTAAGAGAGCAGTGAAAGAGTATGTATTGAAAGTTGATGGAACATGTTCGTGCTCATGCTGAAAACCCGCTTTACTTCACAAGCCATGCACACACGTATTCGCAGCTTGTAGTGAGTGTGAGATTCATCCACGGTGTTATGTTTGTTTTACCATACTTCATGAAGGAAGCTGCGTACCACACATGGAACCATGAGATATATGATTTCGGCATTATTGGGACATTCACAACTGTGCAGCCACAGATCTTGTATGTCCCAGCTCGAGGCTTGCTTAGGGTAAAAGCAGGTCAATGCAAGACAAGGCGTATCAAGAATGACATGGATGAGTCCGAAGCGGGAGGAAGGGTGAAGAGGTGTAGCAAGTGTGATGAATATGGGGGCACATACAAAAAGTATCCTAAAACAGCCATTGGATTACACGCTGCAGAAACTGAACCATCCGGTGATGGTGTTGATGGTAGTCGACTGTCGGGTGAAGGTACCACTACAAGGCGTCGTCGTGTTAGGCACACTGGAGGAGATGACTATGCTGTCTAAGTGTGTTGCATTCGTATTGTGTTGTAATAATTAATTAGATGAGTCGGATGTTGAGTTATCGTGCTATGTCGAAAGTTGTTGTAATGGTTAATTAGATGTGAGGGATCATGAACTATCGTGTTGTAATTTTTATGAGCTTCTGTTGTCCTCGTTATGAACTACCGTTGTTTTATCTACATATCATGGTGTCTGTATTAAATATTAGTTTCTATGTTTCCAATCAGTGAATATCTTCAATATTTTTTTATCACAATATTTGCTTGTCCAACAGGTAAACATACGATGCTGGGCAGCCGCGTCCAACAACAGATTATGTGCACAACCATCTTAATATTTCAATTCTTTTGAGCAGGGTTGCACTTTAGTACTACAGCACCAGTGTTCAGACATGCCGGTGCCTCGTCCTCGTGTGGTCCCGCCGTTGGCCCTTGAACAGGACCTACCTCCTTTGGTGCTAACACTGCTCATCCAACAGGTAAACCTACACACATTTGCACTTCACAAACTCATTATAACTGTGACTCTACACATCATAGTTGTGATATCTTAATATTTCAAACACTATCAACAGGGTTGCACAGTACTACTTCAGTAGCAGTGTTTAGCGACGTCAGGGCCTTATCCTCATGTGGTGGCCTGTCGTCTGAGCCGACGGGTACAGACTTCCACTTCGCTGACGACGACGCCTACGGACAGCCGAATGTCCTTGGCGTGTCCCAACTAGGAGGTGCTCCACCGAGTGGGACACAGGAGCCGCCTGCTGCTACGCCCACACAGCAGCCTAGAGTCGAATGAGGTGTGCCACCCGACAGGTTTACTTACTCAGAGCATCAGGTCAGGGCCCAGGGTAGAAGAGGGCACCCTAGGCCTAAGAGGGCATGTGGTTTAGGATTAGGTGGACAATAGTGTTTCCCTCTTTTGTACTATGAATATGTTTGCTACTGTTTGTGTTGCTGCTATTATGCTTGCTATACCTATGCACCAGTACTACTTTTGTTGTTCACTACATATCTGTCATTTTGTTGTCCGAATAGCTGACATACTGACACAATACAGAGCTCATTTATTCGAGATCGACTAGTCGCTATCAACTTTACCGTGGGACGAATAATCACATCGAAACTGTGCGAGCTCGTCTAGTCTCAATCACCTTTCGGCACAGCATGGATAGGTAAAGTAAAGAGTGCTTCCTCGTGCTCGTTATGTCTGTTCACAAATTACCCTGTCGTGGTTACAGTTGACTTTCATGACTACAGCTCCTCTAGTTGCTATGTCACTATATAGACGGACCTTGGCAAAACACTTCGACAAGTTCTTTCGGTTCTACATTTTCCTTTCCCATTCACATAGATCTTGAGATAATAGAAGCTCTATTTTGCGAGCATCTTGACTGGCGAAGGGATCCTTTGGATGGTCTATTTCCACCGTGGTGCGACCATCCATTGTGCGCGTGTGGTGATCGGTGTATACTCATGACATCCCTTACTTCAGAAATCCATGGTAGGAGGTTCTTCCAATGCCCAAACATTTACTAGGTAAGAATCATTTATATCTACTTCAATTACCTATTCTGAATACATACACCGCTAACTATTTGTGCACCATCATACAATCTTTCGCAGACTTACCGTAGTTTGTGCGACTTTGTTGAGTGGGTAGATATAGCGAATCCACAACATGATGAAACACGCTTGTATCCACGTAGTGAAACAATATCGGACTACCTATGGAGGAAGGATGAGCACGAACGACGAATTGCTGTAGAATCCTTAGAATAGTAAGTAAATCCCCTGGGACTCCCCACATGGCGGGAGCGTCCAAAGTGTGGTTGTGGAGACCGTTGCCAGGTGATAAGGTCCATAAGATAAGGAACTATAGGACAAAGATGCTTCGTGTGTTCTAACATTGTCGACGACGATTTCGTCGTAAGTACCATTAAGTTCTCATTCTCACGAATCACTATTTTCATATACTTACAAATGTCATCGGTTGTAATGAATTTGTGAAAATAAGAAGACATAAGGAAATGTGGCTTTATAAAGTGGATCAATACGGCGAGAGTAACTTCCATCAGTGCAAGGATAACATAACCTGAGACGACCACACAATTCATTCAAGTGTGGATGGAGTATGAGCGTCGGGCACAGTCTACTAGCTTACACTAGAGAAACAATCCATTAGGTCTACCTGAATGGTCCAAGCGTCCAAAGTACGGTTGCTGAGATCGCTGCCAGGTGGCTACATCCGTTGTACAAGAGACATTTGGAAAGCGATATTTCGTTTGTCCCAACATAGACAACAACTTTGTTGTATGTCACATACTTAATTACCTATTTTTATTTTCGCTCGCGTTTCCATAATATACCTATCCCATTCACTAATTAGATTAGTTCCTCAGGGCAATCCAAGGATGTGCGGATTCACTTTGTGGATCGACATGGTCAACCCGACGTATGATGGCGGAAGAGTAACTGAAGCTGCAAACAGAGTACGTGCGAATGAAGAAGCACGAGGTTGCAGTACGTGCTGAACGACGTAGAAGGGGTCCGTAGACAAGCTCAAGTCCAATTCGTCGGGACCGGCAATTTCTTATAGCTCATCTATACAACTCCTTAACTATCTTATGTCGGTGTATGCGACACAAATGGGTTCTGTTGGTCTGTGCGTTACAAATCGAAAACTAATGGTTAATTTTCTTTTCCATCGGTAAAGTTGGTTCCTACTACCGCAGCAATACCTTCCTTCTCCTTACATTCTTTCTCCGCCATCCCCTAGGGCGACGTCAACTGGTGTTCTCTTACGAGGGCAAAGAAATTGCGGCAAAGACATAAAACCAACAATGCCAATAAAAATAATAAAGAATCTGTAAATACATAATACCTTATTAATCCAAAGATTTTAACAAATAAAAAAACTACAGGAAGTAGATCGTCCTAGGGGAGGGTGGGGCATATAAATCACCCTAGGAGAGGGCGGGGAAAGTGACGTGGCAGCCTGGGAGGAGGGCGCGCCACGGCATTTTCGCAGGCGGCCCCTCCCGGTGATAAATCACCCTAGGGTAGGGCAAGAAGGCCGCCTGCAAAATTGCAGCGGCACGCACCTCTCTCCGTCTGCCATGTCACTTTTCCCGTCCTCCCTTAGGACGATTTATATGCCCCGCGCTACGGGAGGGTGGGCGGAGTATATTTTTGTAAAATTTGAAATCGAAAATTTATTTTTGTAAATCTTTTAAAAAATAAAAAAAATTCTTACTACTGGTGCTGCTTGCTTTTCTTTGGATGGGCCACAGCCCAAGACTACTGTTACTACTCGTCTTGAGCCAAGGCCCAAGGCCGGCTGCTCTGCTGATGCATGCCTGCATAGGCTAGCTCTCTTTTCTTTTTTTTTTCGCCTCTAATTATTCCGGGTCGTCACATCTAATCAGAGACAACAGATGAGTATGACACGTTATTCAGATTATCCCAGGAGATGAATATCATGGTTACAAAATTAATCCAGCAGGGGACTTCTTTTGGTGATGGCATGGTTTCCAATACTCAGGTTACAAAATTAATCCAGCAGGATGTCCCTTTGCAGCAGCCTCCTCTGATTGAGACTAGCTCAGATGTTCATGGTTGGTTGTGTTTCCCAAGATCTCGTGCAGGCTGAAACACGAAAAAAATCATCAAGAAGTATTGACAAAAAAATCACTCTACTGCTCGATTGTAAGCAATAAACGGGATATGCAGCGAAATAATAGCCTTCGAGATAAAAATTCAGAACAGCTAGCGGTACACTGAAACAATTTTACCAACAAAAACAAATCAAGTTATAAAGACAAAATAAATAGTTTATTCAACCTAACGAGTTGATTGCCGAGCTATACAAGCATCTGAACAGAACATTTCAGGCGTGTGAGATTATATTAAGCATCAATGATCCAATCAAAACAAAAGGACTCAGAAAAAGGAAATGTCCTCTTCATATGCATCTGATAGGAAACGAAGAGAGAATACAACCAACACCGTTTCATCTAACCTTCCAGTATACGCGCCCCAGAAAAATTTGACCTCTTTAGAGGCATTGCACCATTCTAGCAAAACACACACACCTGTGCACGCTCAAAAATATCCACGCATCAGCCCATAAATGTTAAGCAATTCATTGCAAATGACAAAACCTCAGACAAAAAATGCAAGCAGACCGTAGCAACGCATGTGCAATTTACTCGGGGAAAAAATGCAAACCACACAACACACAAAATCCTCACCCTATCTGCTATGTGCGGTAATCCCAGATCCCACAAAGCAGAAAACTAATATGCCAATTACCTCCTCCCAGTACCCTATGTGGGCAATCTCTCCCATAAACACAAGCAGAAGCCCCAGTGAGTCGGCTCGTCGCTTTCTGTCCATGGCATCAGCTCCCCCACCTCCCTCAACCTGCTCCAACACACCCCCCCCCTCCTGCGCGGGCGCATGCAGAGAAAATCCCCCCAAAAAAATCACACAGAAAAACACAAACAAGCACGTCGATGGTAGCTGATAAACTCTTAACCCTTAAAATGTACTTGAGGAAACACCCATGCGCAAACCAAGCGCCACCGCCGGTAGACAAATCGCACTGCTAGGAGAAAAAGGGGTGATGGATTTGAACACCAGATCACCTTCCCTGCTCTACTCAGAAGAGGGCAAGGAAATGAGAGCTGAGTTCATGTCAGAATAATGGCCATACTATCGGGACACGCGTAACGGACACAGAAAAATGGGGCGTTTCGATGGAGTTCATGTGGGTTCCCCCGAAAGTGGGTTCGGTGGAGCAGCCCATGGGCTGTGGGAGAGAAGCCCACGGAAAAGCCAGTCTATATCCAAAACTTGTCTTCGAAACTTGTAGAGTTGTAGAGTTATGTGCGTAGCTGATGAAGTGATATGCTCGTCATCCTCTCCCTCTTACATTGGAGTCGTCCTCGACTCAATCCCATCTTCTCGATCGTACTTAATCTTTCGTACAGGGTCATCCTTGAAGGTATCTCATCGTGAAAAACATCCTCATATTCCTGCAAAAGATTAGTAACAACGGGTGGCAAAGAATATAAAGTACTAGGAGTAGTAGCCAATGTGAATATAGGACCTTGCAAAATAGAGCATAGCAACAAGAATCTGGCTCATTTAATGCACAAATATCATATTTAGAAGCTAACAAAACAACACCCTTCAACTTAATTTCATTCCTTGTGGTACTTGGTTCTATGTTACTAGTTGAAGCAAGATCGTTAGCAACAATCTGATTTTCACTTTTAGCTTTCTTTTCACATTCAATTCATGCAAGATCATTTTTTAAATCAGCGATAGGAGTCATAGAGTGTAAAACAATTCTTTAACCATGAAACATAAATTTATATGTATTGGTCCTACCATAAAAACAACATCTCTATCATATTGCCATGGTCGGTCCAAAAGAACAGAACAACCTTGCATATGCATAACATCACATTCAACTTGATCATGGTAAGAGCCCATAGAAAAAGGTATTTTAACCAAGCGGGTTATCTTCATCTTACCACATGTATTGAACCACTGAATATGATACGGATATGGATGTGGATGGGAAGTCAAGCCAAGCTTCTTGACCATCTCTGCATATGCTAAATTGTTGCAACTCCCGCTATCAATAATTACTTTGATGATATAGCCTTTCACAAGAAATTTGCTTTAGAACAAATTGTGATGTTGGTTTTACTCTTCACACTTCTCTTTAGCACTAAGTACTAGTTTTATAATTAGGCTGAGTACTGATCTAGCAACACTGCATGCAAATTTACTTATTCGATATTATTATTATCTTGTCCTCCTGCATGGTCAGTGGCATCTAAAGCATATTCATCATCACAATCACTAGCAGAAGTATACTCACCATCATCATTCACAAATAGAGCCCGCTGATTTAGACAATCCCGCGCAATGTGTCCAATGCCATGGCACCTATGACATGTGATATCACGGGTATTTCCAGTGGAAGCTACTGAAGTTGCACTCTTGGCTAGAGTATGAACTAAAGTGTTTTCGCTTGTTTTTTGAGCATGGAAAGGCATGGAAATAGGTGGCGTGGAAGAAGTTGGACAAACGGCAGTAGTAGATTGACGTGGTGTTGGCTGTCGCGTAGGGGTAGCACCTGCAAAAGAACTCCTATGCTTGTTGCGTCCCTGCACTTCTTTTTCAGCTTTACAAGCAAAATGAAATAATTTATTAATGGTATTGTATTCTTTATATTCAAGAATATCCTGAATGTTTTTATTAATACCTCCACAGAACCTAGAAATTCTAGCATCCTCAGTTTCTTGCAAATCATATCATGACAATGCCATCATCTCTTGATAGTATATTTCTATAGAATTATTACTTGTCTTAAAAGCTGTAATTTATTTAACATGTCACGAGCATAGTAAGAGGAAACAAATCTAGTTTTCATTGTATGTTTCATATCATAATTCTAGGTCTAAGCCCTCTACCATATATATCATTCCACCATAGAGATGCAAAGGAGGTAAATTCACTACTGGCAGTTTTAAATTTTTTATTATCAGGAAAATCAAAGCAAGAGAATTTTTGTTTAACAGCTAGCTTCCAATCTAGATAAACAGAAGGCTCAAATTTATCATCAAAAGAAGGCATGGTAAATTTTACCTTAGATAAAAGACCATCTTGGTTCCTAACTGGACGTCCTCTTCTATTTCCAACACTCTTCTCTTCCTCCTCATCGTCAGCAACATATTGCTCTTTGTCTTCATCATCATAATTTTGGTGTCGACAAGCAGTGGCACCTGCGACCGTAAGTAAACCAATGCGTCACACAATATTTTCATGTCTAATATTTATATTCTGGATATTTTCAATTAACTGTTTGTGTGATTGATTCATTTTCTCAATTTGATCCATTACTTTCATCAGACGTTCACTTAAGGTTTTCAAATATTTATCAATGCTTTTCTTATATGATTTATTATTGCGCATTAACTCTTCATACCAATTTTCTATGCCTTTCAGTTTATGCTCCAGATTCTCTAATGTTGGTTCATCGGACTTTGTATCTGACATCGTTAGCAAGCAAAAGAAACTCATAAGAAAGTGTTAGTTCCTAGCAGTCTATAGTGGAGCTTCAGAAGGCACTTAATACTCAAGCATATACCAAATTCTTATAATACTCTCAAAGAATGCAAAAACATATCAGATCATCACCGTGGATGGTTTGTGACACAATGACACGCTGTGAGTGAAGCGATTGCAAAGCCAGACCTGTAAAGGTTCATAGTATGTGGATCTTGATAGGCTTAACTATATCACAAGGAATAGCGAAAATCAAACAGAAATAAGAAATTGAATAATAGTCCAAAGTACTAGTTAAAGTGCTGGCCTAGACTCAATCCTAGCTTAAGCAAGAAAATGATCGACACTCAGACTAAAAATAACTTGGTTATATCAAACGACTCTCTCTAAGAAGCCAATAACTTTAAAAAATTCCACACATTTTTTTATTTTTTTTCTTTCTTTTTCTCCTATTTTTATTTTTTTTCCTGATTGTTTGGTGTGGTTTTTTTCCTGCACCTTTCTGCCTATTCTATATATATTAACAAATGGTGGCTATCAAAGTAAATAGTTGAATAATTAACTTACAAAGAGTCGAACGCTGAAAAGAAAACTAACTAAAATGATGACCAAGAGATGTTATACACGTGGAACTAAGGATGCAAGTGCCCGGCTGGTCAAATTGCATGCACACGTAAAGATAGAAATCGAAGTGTATGCGAGAAAAAAAATCACAGGGACGATCAAGTGCGCCGATAATCTGGAGGGATCTTCCCATCGGCTGCCCAATGCCAAAAAAAAATCGATCGGTCAAATGTTCCAATTGATCAACGAGTGAAACATCAAAGTTATGTATGGTGAAAAAAACCAGCAACTAAAACATTTAAAAATTTTATGAAACATGGTGAAGATACACGTTGAAACATGTCGCTGTCACATATGAAACAACTAGTGTTAACAGATTAAAACATATGTTTTTCTTTCATCAAAATATAATCATGCGATATCTTGTTGTAAAGATTTAGTGACAACGAATATAACAATATGATCGAATCGTAGATTGGATAATTAGTTTAGGAGAAAAATCGTTTTGAAGGTTGCTAAAATGCATGCATGCATGCATGGATGAGTTGGAGAGAGAGTAGGCAAGTAGTTAAATAAATTTTGTGAAACACAGTGAATGCACACATTGAAACGTGTCGCTATCACGTAAAGAAACATTGAGTTTTAACAGTTTGAAACATATATTTTTCTTTCGTCATAATATAATCATGTGATATCTTGTTATAAAGATTTAATTATAACAAATACAATGGTATAATTGGATTGTAGATCGGATAAGTAGTTAATGAGAAAAAAAAATTAAATCTTGATATATGTATGTATCGCTGGGAGGAAAAGAGAGAGCAGTAGTACACTGGTCAGTCTAAGCATCCGATAAAATTTTGTGGGATCGGTAGACTGATCAATAGCATTTTCACGATAATCTTGTTTTTCAGGTGGTGCAAAATTAGGAAGCTAACAGAACTTCCCTTCTCTCTCCCTGATTATTCGGATTGGCCAAAATTAATGGCAGGCATGCAGACCAGCTAGCAAGGAAATCTTAGCCTTCCCGTCAGAAATCACGCGCATGCAGTTCTGGAAAGCAAAACAAGAGAAAGAAAAAAAATCCGGCCGCATAGACAACCACAGATTAAGCAGGAATTGACGTGGCTTGCGGCTTAGGAAATAAACAGACCTAATAACCTTATCTTGACACAACTAGAAAAAGACGAAGATTCGCCCTAAGGGGAAAACAAACATATGCTACCAAGATAAACTAGACCCGACGAGTAATCTAAGCAAAAGCAAAAACTCAAACAAGAACTAAGAGCTAAACAAAGCCAACACTAGACACAACCACGGACTATAATTCAAAGACACAAAACTGAAATAAAATTGCAAAGCACAAACCTATGGTTTGGTACAGGGAGAAGTGATATGACAATTTTGTAGACCGATAGGTAGGAGAAATAAATCTATAAAACTAAAATTCTCATCAGGCAACCAACGCTCACTACACCAGAACCCTACATCTGTGACGGCATACCAATGACGGGCCTACGGATTGGTCACAGATGACCGTCACCTTTGACGGGTCCTTATGTTTGCCGTCATCGGTGAAACATCCGGCTGCGGCCCGTCACAGGTATGACCTCACCTGTGACGGCTTGGAACGGTAAGCCGTCACTGAAATACCAGTGACGGCTTCTAACTACCTGGCCGTCACAGGTATCACCTCACCATACACTTGTCCATTTTTAGGTTTTATTGTTGGTTGTCTTATGCATAAGAACAAACTATCTACACTTAACCTTTTTGTCGATGCTTAAGAACAGACTATCTACACTTGGTCTTATGCATAAGAACATATTATGTGCACTTGTTTTTTTGGGACACTTGCTTCTCCTTCTGTCTTAGCTGATTCCCTCTGTTTTTTTGTCCTTGATGCAAATGATACTAATTGATGCAGAACAGAACAGAACTGAGGCCATAGTGGATTTGAAATCTAATGCTTTTTGGGTGATTTTGAGGGAAATGGGATGCAAATGATGAATGAATTGATGATTGAATGGATGCTTAAGAACAGACTATCTACACTTGGTCTTATGTATAAGAACATATTATGTGCACTTGTTTTTTTGGGACACTTGCTTCTCCTTCTGTCTTAGCTGATTCCCTCTGTTTTTTTGTCCTTGATGCAAATGATACTAATTGATGCAGAATGCTTGAACAGAACAGAACTGAGGCCATAGTGGATCTGAAATCTAATGCTTTTGGGTGATTTTGGGGGAAATGGGATGCAAATGATGAATGAATTGATGAATGAATTGATGAATTGATGAATGCATGTGATATTGGCGCTGGCTGGCATGTATCTGTGATCTTTCTGTTTTTCAGAGGGCATGGCTAGCAAATCCTGAGGCTAGCCAATATTTAGTATTTATTTTTTTCGGGATTTAACACATCAGTGACGGGTCATAAAAAAAAGACGTCACAGGTAATCATCCTGTGACGGATTCGTAAACC
Source organism: Oryza officinalis (assembly GCA_008326285.1). Taxonomy (NCBI): domain Eukaryota; kingdom Viridiplantae; phylum Streptophyta; class Magnoliopsida; order Poales; family Poaceae; genus Oryza; species Oryza officinalis. Next base: position 17,023,031 of record BDMV01000001.1, on the reverse strand, counting down.
GCGACCGTCAGAGCTGACTCTCCTGTGACGGGCCTTTACTTTCTTGCCCGTCACAGGTAGCCCAGCTGTGACGGATTCTAACTACCGGAGACTAATACCTCTGACGCCTTTTGTTTATGTGTCCGTCAGAGATGAGATACCTGTGACGGGTTCTAACTGGTCCTAAGCTAGCGGGGACCAACACCTCTGACGGACGTCTATTTATTTTCCCGTCAGAGATGTTTGTCACCTCTGACGGCCGGCCAGCCGTCAAAGGTGACAGGACTCACCAGTGACCACTGATCACTGACCAAGCCCAAATCCGTCAAAGGTGCGGGTTTGGGCCCGTCACAGGTGACCTTATCTAGTGTAGTG